>VYZX01013857.1:9134-22699 GCA_013401335.1 Brachypteracias leptosomus | reverse complement strand
AATGCATACATTGCTCTTTTCCAGTGAACTTTTCTAGCTCTTTTTTTTTCACGGTCAGCAGATTTAGAGTTTCAAGAAGAGTCAGCAAAACCTGAGGAACAAGCAGCTCTGTCTAAGCAATGTCTGAAGAAGCTGTCTCCTACTAATGCAGGTCCCAGTTTCCTTTTGCAGTGACTGTAAACAACTACAGNTGGTTATCTCTAATTTATAATCCGGGACAGAGCTGCTGTTTGCTCTTTTATGCTCAGCCTGTCTGCAAAAGAACTGCTAGAGAACACAAGGCAGGGGAAAAGCTGCTTCTACCAGTGGGTCTGGAGCTCCTACTTCTGTTACTTTGTTTGTTCTAATTCTTACTCTGGTATATACTGCAGACTTAGATTTTCCCTGTCTCTGCTACAGCCAAAGCTGAAAATTACGGGATCTGAGCACAGCTTTTGCCTTAATTAGCAACTGCAGGTAGACAATCTTCATCAAACTACTGAAATCTAGATACCTTCCAGACCTTTTATACAATTAGAACAACATAGTAAAGGACCCAGAGTGTGTACCAATACCATTATTTGAGATATGAGCTGTCTTCACTGGAGTCCTCCAACTGCAGTATACATTTTCATGAACTGCTGTTAACAGCAGCAAGTCAGAAAAGCATAGTAGAATTCTGGATTGCAGAGGTTCTTTGGAAGGCCTTGTCTAGAAATAGTATTTGGATTTCCAGCTCCTTACAAAGGAAGCTTTTAAAGATTTTCCACTTTAAGATGGCAGTTTTGGAAAAGCACTTCAGTTCGTAGCATAGGAAATACCTTTCAAACCCTGCATGACACCTTACCTGTATGAACTGTGACAGAGCTTTTCCTTTAATCTGAAGTCTTAGCCTAATCCTTCTTCCTCATGTTCCCTCCATCCAATACTTCTCCCCAGTGTGAGACCTAGTTTAAAAAAAAATCTAAAGCTAGCTTTATGAACTAGAGTCAGACTCTCAGAAATCATACAATCCAGCACTCATACGTAGACAAGCACTGCTTACATTTTAGGACAAAACCAAGTTATATTTAATGAAAGCACAATTTCACTTAAATCCCCTTAGCAGAGGTAGAAAGCCAGTGTTTTAATCTAATCCACTTAGATATGAAATACTGATACTAGATATCAATTTATTGCTATTAGTGATAACCAAATTTGAGATCTTATAATGTCAGCAAGGTAGCATGAATACAGTTGTGATCTCCAATATTCATAGAGGAAAACACGTCCACATCTGTAGTAAGACAATAGCAGATTCTACCAAGAATCTACTGCTTCTTGTAAACATTGTATTTGTGCAGATTTTTTTTTTCATATTTAATTTCTAAAGTCATGAAAGGCAAGGTTAGTAGCAGAAAACACATCCAGTTTCACATTCGGCAATATGAGAACCCTGCTCTTCAAGGACAACCAAAAACCTAGCAGCACATGTTCAAACAATATTACAAGTTTTTCTGAATTACCCACCCTTCAAAATCCCTTCCCCCTTAAAACCAAACAACAAAACTAACAAATATCTGACACCAAAAATAAAGTGCAGTACCCAGAAAAATAAATGTCAAGAAAATAGCCATGTTTGTTTCTTTGAGGAAAAAAAAAAAAGAGTACTTGGCCTCAGTCTTAAGAGTACTATACTGTGTCCATCATTTTGGATTCTTCTTCATCTCTTTGTATCACAGAATTTAAACTGCAGACATCTGTGTTTATGGAGCCTTGTAGATCACCTGTGTTCTGCAACAGATGAAAAATTGACAGCTTAATTCTCCATAACTGTATGTATGGAGAGAAAGAGAGAAACAGATGTTAGCTTAAGTTGGACTCTTCATCTTGTCCATCTTAAGATGAGACAGATCTGCAACAGTGAGGAAAGGTCTGAAAAATTCATCAACCAGTAGTATGTCACTATGAATTCTTCAAATTTGCTGGCATAGGTTGTATTTGGTCTCTGTTTCTACACTTGACTGCACATTTACTTAAAATTCAGCTATTGGATCTTAACTTGAGAGGTACTTTAATAAAATTATGTCAAATAAGTAGTTTCAATTATGACCCCTTCCCTACTACCTAATGGATGACAATCTTTTGAGTTGCTTCTTCATTCCAGAACACGGCCATCATTAGTACTGTAACAGAAGACTCAATTACTCTCAGTTTCCAATTATCACAACAGGAGACTTTCCTTATGCTTGACGTACCTGAATGATCTCATGAATAGGATTAGTCATTTTATACTGACAGCTCATTTCATGTCTTGTGGTATACTCTGAATACAATTCTAGCATCTGATCAGTTTTATGATGCTGTGTTTATTTCAAGCATGAAGATGTAAGGGCACTGAAATAACATGTGCTTTTGACTTTATGCTGATGTTTTCTAAATTCTAGCAAGTAAAAAGAAAATCCATATATGCTTTGCATATTGATAATNGTGACTCCACCACTTCCCTGCACAGCCTGTTCCAGTGCTTGACAAACCTTTCAGTGAAGAAAGACAATCTGTAGTATTTATATGTAGAAGCAAAGTAATCGATTTATCCAAAAACATGTAAAAACAAATGTAATTTTAGCTGTTCCTTTATTCCAACTCAGAAGCCAGTAGCCTTAGAAGAACAGGTGCTCTTGTAGCACCCTGGTCAAAAGTAAAGCACAAGCTGACTTGCACTTTAACTGAATAGAGGCTACAGCAAACCACAGGTTTCATTTTCCCATGTTTCTCCTGCATAGCTCTGATTGCTCTACTGCAGGAATAAGAAAGGGACGCTATCTTGCGCCTCATGAACTGCAGATGAAAGCTGTGACAATGCATAGGTACACTGTGTAAACACTGGTATAATTAGCCAAAATCAGTCCTTAAACTGATCTGTGTTTGCTCTTGTTACTTAATTATTACTCCTCCATAACACCTCTGTTGTCCCCCTGCTGTATCTTGTTTTCCCTTTGCGATAAACAAAACTTGCATTTTCAGAATCAGAATTACATGAAAATTATTCTGCCTAGGAAAGAATTACTAACAAAACACTCTCCCATAAGCCTAAATCAGTCAATAACATATTTAGCCTCTTATGGTTAAGAAGAAACCTTCTTTAAAACACTGGTCCCTTGCACAGCATTAAGAGTTTCTCCCATCATTACCCAAGTTGACTTACTTTGGCTTTTTGGAAAAAGAGACGAAAACAGCCTCTTGGATCCACATTGCAGCTTCTGGCAATTTCTATAATAAACTGCATTACAACTGCTTGGTGTGCTACTTGCTCCATCAGAGCTTTTTTCTGAAAAAAAGTTATGATTTAAAGACATTTCCTTTTTTTATATGTCTAAAATTGAGCATCATTTCCTTTTGTTACAATTCCTAAACAGATGAGAACTGATGCTCACAGAAGCAAGGAGACTGATAATAAGCTATAACTACATATACGTGTATACATATATGTAACATAAACATGACAATGCACTATAGAGTTTTTCTTCAATGAAGTAGAGGGAGGGTGGGACGTCAGTCAGCTTTTCCATAGTACAAGCAGGAAACTGTATGCTTTCAAACTACTTAAACATCTTCTTCATACCTGTTCAGCTTCTAGATGAAAACACCACAACATGAGATACCTAGATGTTTCTTCACATACAAGATATGGGTGATCAGACAAAAATCTTTGACTATCATCCCATCTGCTCAGCATACCTAGAAAGAGAAACATAGTTAAGATATTCTAAATGGGTGACTTAAGACAGCAAGGAAGTTACTTGCATTAACACCCCAGTATATAAAACACCTTTGCAATTCACTAAGCTCAGAATGAGTGCATACACCCAAATTTGGGAGGTTTTATTTATACATCTACCCAATTCTGAAAAAGCAATATCAGAACATAAAATCAGACTTTGAAGATTATAAAAGTAGATTTTAATAGTCACTATTTCCAGTATTTTAAGGCATCCTTAGCATTATTAAGTGATTTTTAATCAGTTCTCATACATACTAACAAAGTGGTGTGGATATCTTATTTAGTTGCATTCCCTAATAGTTTAAAAAGTTTATGGATAGAGATTTACATTCAGTGATTCTGACAAGAACAAAACCTCTAAATGTCTGCAAATAAGTATGCAAATAAAAGAATGTGTAATCTGTAAAAAATGACAATGCTTCTAATGTGATTTGCTAGGTTTTTTAGGAAATTTGAACTTAGAGGAACAGCTTGATCTCAAAGAACCAAAGCCACATCAGTACTGGAAAGTTAACTAGAAGACTGAATTGTGATAGCACAAAGCTACCTTAATCTAAAGACCTGAGTTTAAAAATCAGAATTCAATACTCAGACCACTTATTAAAATCATCCTTCATGTATCACTGACAGTCAAATGATTACTGGCAACAAGTACCAGATGTACAGTTTTACCTATCAGCGTGTAATTATAACTGGGCTAAAGATAATTTAGTGGTAATGACCTAAGCTAATCTTAATTCCAGCAAACAAATGCCTAAAGAGAAAGCAATGGCTAGTATTTCTTTTGGCTATTTTCAAGAGAGCTATTCTGCCTAAGTTCTTTATTGCTTGGAAGCCAGAACAGGATCCAGAAACAGGACTCATGCAACATGGCTAGTGAAGCCCACATTGCCCCTTGGCAGCAACGAGCACCAAACAAGAGACACGAAAGAGCATTTATGTGCTGTCCCTTCTTATGATGGTTTAACTGAGGCCAGCAGCAAAGCACCACCCAGGTGCTCACTCCTCCCCCTCTCCCAGTGGGATAGGAGAGAGAATTGAAAAGAAGTAAAACTCATGGGTTGGGATAAGAATGGTTTAATAACTAAACAAAACTATAACAACAACAATAATAATGTATAATAATAAGCTTTTCATCAGGAATCATCAGTTCTTCAGAACTTTTCATGAAAGGAATGTAACAAAACAGAGAGAGAGAGAGAGAGAGAGAGAGAGAGATAAAAAACCCAAGAAAAGAACAAGTGACGCACAGTACAATTGTTCCCCATCTGCTGACCAATGACTGAGCAGTGATCCACCTCTCCTGGCCAACTCCCCCCAGTTTATATGCAGAGCATGATGTCCTATGGCATGGAATATCCCTGTGGCTACTGCAGGTCAGCTGTCCTGGTTGTGCTCCCCCCCAGCTTCTCGTACACCTGCTTCCTGGCAGAGAATGGGAAACTGAAAAATTCTTTAACTTAGGATAAGTGCTACTTAGCAACAACTAAAAATGAGCGTGTTAGCAACATTATTCTCACACTAAATCCAAAACACAGCACTGCACCAGCTATTAGAAAGAAAATTATCCCAACCAACCAGGACAAATGGACTTGGGTATTTTGAATTAAAATAACAACATGGCTTTTAATTCAGGAGGTAAGAAAAAAATTGATGATCTTCTGTAGTAACATTGCTTCTGTAACAGCTTAATCTGAATGCAAACAGTAAAGTAATTTTGCCCAGCTCTTAGCTAGGAAACCTGCAAGAAAGCCTTTTTTTTCTCTGCTGGAGAAAAAGACACCAGGGGAGGTGTCTTCTGATTCCACTGTCATTACACTTAGCAGTTAAGGTATTTGAGAGAATCTGCCTACTGCTGCTGTTCGCATAGAGTGCTGGACCTCAGCTTCACACCTGCAAGGCTTGCTAAGGCTAACATGGCTAGAAACTTTCTTTAAAACAGTTTAAGATCCTTAGAAGTTGAATAGTTTAGTAAAAATTAGTTTGTACAATGAATCTGATTTTGCCTGGCCTGTTCTGGGTTGTTCTGAAATTCCAAATATGGCTATACTATACCATCATCTGAAACCAGCCTGTAACTAAGGATGGAAAGCACTTCAGAGAACTATTAAGATTTCAGATTATTTCACAAGATAAGCTTTGTGCTTAATTAGGTTCAAGAATTATGACAGAGCTAAAGTGACACCTAGTGGATAATTAAATAAAAATTTAAGAAATGCACAATTCCATGCACACATACTCTCAGTAGGTGTTTATAGAAATTTCCTTTTAATCATTCATTACAATTGCTGCTTAATAGTCACCAGGAAAATATGTATTAATAAGAGGCAGCTATGGACAATCTCATGCACTCATAGACACGACTTATATTTCCATCAAAATTCCCGCCTTTTCCCATTGAACAGCAGGAAAAAGCTGCTAGAACTTTAGTTTTTAGGACTTAAGATAATTTCAGTATTTTTTTTTATTTTCTTATTGATTACAGGAATTAACAAGCTTCTACAGTGTACACCTTGTTTCGCTTTGAAATTATTATCTGTCCTTATAAAATAAAGCTGAACAGTTAGAAAGGTCTTTCATTTCTTAGCATTCATTCTGCATAATAAGAAGCAAAGCTACACAAATTCTGCAGAAGTCTGAAATGCAAAATGTAGGAAAGAGCACACTCACCAAAGTGTCTAATCTTTTGTTCATGTTTTTGCATAAGTGGTTCAGATGCATCTTCATCTTCTATTTCTTTCCTTTTTTGATTAATAAAACTCTGAGGAAGAGAAAAATTGTACTGTCACAGAAACTTCAGACATACCTTTTTGCGATATATAGCAGTATTATATTTTAACATGCTACTATTTAAAGGGCTGTATTCTAATTTTAGAGTCATGTCATATACTTGAGAACTGCATTACCTAATAATACAAGTTGAAAAGTCTTATTATAGTTTACTGACTGAAGAACTCCGAGAAACTTCTTTACTCAGGTAGGAACTTAAGGATCTGCCAACAGCGAGAATCATATACATTGCAGCTTGGAAGCAGCTAAATCAGTGAAATTAGGGGATGCACTAGCTGTTAAATTAAATTGTGAATTCAAAGATGAGATTCTACTGTAAAAAAAGGCTTGTGGTAAATAATGTGTATTACAGTAGTCAAACTAAGAGTTTCACATTTTAAGAGCTTGGCACAGTAGAGAAGCACACCTTTCATGTGAAGAAACCATTGTTCGGCGCATTTGGCAACACTTTTACTGCATAGAACCATAGATTTGCTTTAGGTTGGAAGGGACAATTAAAGATCATGTAGTTCCAGCCCCCTCTGCCAGAGACATCTTTCAGTACATCAGGTTGCTCAAAGCCCCAACCAACCTGACCACTATTACCTCCACAGACTGAGCATACACAACTTCTCTGGGCAACCTGGTCCAGTGTTTCACCACCCCCATCATAAAATATTTCTTCCTTACATCCACTCTAAACCTGCCCTCTTTCACTTAGATTGTGATAAAAAAACCCAGCAGTATCTCCATCTTAATTATAAGACCCCCTTTAAGTGTTGAAAGGCAACAATAAAGTCAGTAAGGGCTTCCCAGCATCTTCTCCAGGCTGAACCACCTCAACTCTCTCAGCCTTTCCTCACAGGAGAGGTGTTCCATCGCTCTGACCACTTTTGTGGCCTTCCTCTGGACCTGCTTCAACAGGGCCATGTCTTTCCTGTGCTTGAGGACTCCAGAGCTCGACACAATACTCCAGGTAATATTTCAGGAGAGTGAAGTAGAGAGAGACAGTCACGCTCCTCGACCTGCTGGCCACACTTATTTTTGTGCAGCCCAGGATACGGTTGGCTTTCCAGGCTGCAAGTGCACATTGCCAGCTCATATCTAGTATCTAGATAAGCCACACAAGTTCTGATTCACACTTTTCATAGAGAAATGTCATCCAGATTTGTAGTACGAGTGCAGCTTGCTCCCTTTCATGAGGCAAAGTAAGAAAAAAAACCCAAACCATTTTAACACATACTGTGGATTTGTGCTATACTGGACACAGAAAACACTCAAGAGTAGTACCAAGTGGAATGAAAAAAAAGAGGCTAACACTTGTTTTCATGAACACCAATAAGGGTCATACCTTATTAAATACCTCCTTACTAACAGGATCTGTGTTCCATAGATTCTGTCTTTCCCTCTGATTTAGTGCTTCTTCTTTTCTTCTCCACTCTTCCTCTCTCCATCTTAACTCTGCAGCTTCAGTCGTTGCTTGAGCAGATTCCTGATCGTGGGATTCTGAATTATGCAGTGCTAAACTACCAAGTTTTTGCTGGGCTTCTGCTAGGTTCCATGTGCATTCTACAGAGTGCTTCACAAACTCTCTTTCTTTCTGGCAGGCTAATTCAATCCCCTGGCTGTATGTCTGTGAGGAAAATCAGACATGCTATTTATTGTGGGAAATTTGGCAGTTTACAGTTTGTATACAAGCAGACAGACCTAGATCCCAAAGATAATGCACCTGGAAGGCACTTTAAATATGCAGCATTGTATTTGCAGGAATGATGATGTTGTCCAAAAAAGAGATTTGTCACCCGATGTGCAATAAATCCAAAATTCACACACAGGGGTGTCCACTTAACTGATTGCCCCTTTGGGCATTCCTTTTTCAGTGTCCTTTTTTCCGGCAAATTGCATGCTGATCTTTTCCCAGAGGGATTCTATTTCCCATGTTTCCTCCTGCTCCTCGCCCCTTCCACACCCTTGCCCTCTTTCCCAAGGGGAAATATGAGCTTGGGCAAAAGCAGCTGCTAGGACTGCAGCATTCTACTTTCTGTCCTGCAATTTCTCCTTCTGTTTTTCCTTATTCTCCAATTTCTCCCTATTATTGTATACTTTACATGCAATCTCTGTAACTGAGATACCGACATTCCAGACATGCCATCTAGTTTTTGCAACTTTTCTTATATCTGGCACTGACTGTCCCACAAAGAAAGTAGTAAAAGTCACCTTACTATCCTTGTCTTCAGGATCTAAATCTGTCCATTTTCATGCTGTTTCACAGAGCATGAAAGGCATAAAAAGCAGAGGGCTCCTCTTTTGCCTTGCACCACCTGATATAATTTTGCAAGGTTTTTTTGGTCTAGGCACCCCGTGTTTTGTTCCATAAAATATCAACTGCTGATATTGTTTATTTATCAATCTGCCTCCCCCTGTAGTGGGATCTCAGTCTGGTTCTCTTTTTGGCATAAAATGATCTGGATCATCCCTAGTATTTAGACTTTCATCCTCCTCCCAAGCATTTTCCAGTATTGTTCTTTTTCCTCAAGCAGAAACAAAGTGTTCAGTAACACTTGCACATCTTTTCAGTCAGGATTATGTTTTTCAACTATCATTTTTAAAGACCAATACATTCTCTCTGGATTTTCTTGGTAAGACCCAACAGACTCCTTCCAATTCATTAAATCTGAGCTTGAAAAAGGAACTTTTCTTAAGTGCAGGCATTCCATCTGGCCCTACTGCCTGGCACAGCAGAGCCTGATCACAGGATTCTGTTGTGCCCAGGTTCTGTCCCCAATGGGGCTAAACCCTTCACCATTCCTTTCCCTGCCACCACCAACACTATCCTGACCTCTATCTGGGGAAACCAACAATTGCATATCTTCTTCCTCATCCTCTCTGTTCACATTTTTTCCTAATACTACAAGCAGAACAACACTGAGTCAATTTCTTTCCTTCCTCCATCATCATCAATCTGTTTGAATCAGATACCAATAATTTACATTTCTCCCTTGCTTCATGATCATCTCCTAAAGCAAAAAAGAAAAATCCACATATGAGATTTCATCCCATTTTTTCTGCCTCCTACAAAACAACCTAAGTTGCAAAATCGTATTCTAAGTAAAAAACACCATTTCTGGCCATTTTTCCTCATCCTCCAATTTATATTTTGGCCACCATTGAGTACAATACTTCCTTAATTTCCTCCTTGTTGGAGGATCCCTACCAAACTTATCCTAATGTTTCAGGATGCATCCTAATGGGGAGCAAGAACAGACCTCCATAGATTGCTCCCATACCATAATCTGAAAGGAACGTTCACACCATGCACGCCTTCATGCACTCCAGTCATTACTGTCCAAACGTGCACAGAGCTTAAAAAAATACCTTTACCAAATACCTTTACCTCGTGCACAAAACTTAGAAAATACCTTTACCTAATGCAACGCCTCATGCGTTGCACCTTTGGGTGGCCTGCCTGCTCCCGGACAGGGAGGTTACTCATGGAGCCCTGATAACAAACAGATGGTGCTTGCCTGGAGTCCCAAGAGCAGCTGCTCCCCACTGGCATCTGGCAAGACAATCTGGGCAGGGCCCCACAGCAGCCCCATCTGGGTCGCCAGAAAACTGCTGTCTGACAAACAGATTTGTTGCCCGATGTGCAATAAATCCCATTCTCACACATTCAGGAAAGATGTTGCTTATTTATTGCAGAGTTGAGCAAGCCTGGGTGCTTGGTGGTTTCCCACCGGTCAAGCACCCCAAACAGAACTCTCTGTGCTATATTTACACATAAGACTCATAAGGGGAGTAATTTCCAAGCCCACTCTCTTTACAATAATTGGTTAGTAATTTACATACAATTATAATATTGCTGACTCCATACTTACGCTACTATGTGTGCTCAGGGAAGGGTCTTCTCCTGTGCAAGGTCTTTTTGACCTATGGGCGTGATTTTTAGTATCACAACAAAGCTAGCTCAATTAAGGATGCCACTAGCTCTTGTTTAGCTGACAGTACAAAACTACATTAAAACAATATAATCTCTAAATCCTTATCGTTTATGTTTTCCAGGACGTTTCTTCTTCAGAGATGGCCAATTTCTGACAAAAAGTTCACAAACTAATTACATCAACAGCTTCAAGGATAGTCACCTTGTTATAGGTGCTAATAGTTATCAAAAGGCCTAACTAAACTTGTAGGCAGTGTTCACCTGGGCAGATAACAATGAAGCATGGTATTGTACAGCTAGAAGTTTTTTAGAAACAGATTTCTAATTCAACCTGTCTTAACTTTTAAGCACATTTGCAAAACGATGGATTATGCACTGCTGTCAGTAACAGACTCCAGGCTGTAAGAATACTTTTGACACAGCTGCAACCTCTCTGACTACCTTTGGGCTGCAAAGCCAGCAACAGCCAAGCGCAAGAATACTTTGAGTATACACTTCAGAGAAGCAAGTATCAGTTTTGTGATGTCAGATGGCAACAGTAAAGTAACTGCTGCTGCCTGTATTCCAATATGGATTAATACCTAATGGACAGCCAACACTTTCCCTTGAACTGACAGTGAAAGTGGAACTTAAGTTATGAAGGTGCTGAGGCCCAGCACTAGCATATGTTCCTTTTGGTCAAATCTACTGAGGAGGTCACCACACATAGCTGAAAGGGAAAAGTAACCTCTTAAGCAGCACTGCATATATTACTTCCAGGTGTGTGCTGGGAATGCACAGTCAGTAACTTAAGAAATTTTCCATTAAAGCTTATGCCATGCCTTCCAACCAAGAGTGAAGAAAAAACATGCACACACATTATTTCCTCAGCTTTCCAGTGCCATATTGTGAAATCTGTGGGGCTGATAACCTCTGACAGAAGGACATGAAGGACAACACAAGCTGTGAAAGATTATTTGAAGGTAACTTTAATGCAGGTACATCAAAGTTCTTGTACTAACTTTGACTGGGAATTAGAGCATTTTCGGTTTTGTTTTTTTCTAAATAACAAGATGAACATTTCACTCTTTGGAAAACTAACGTAATGGCATCTTCATGCGAGAACACAGAGAGCTCTGCCAACGCATTTACAAAACGGTGGCTTGCCCCAGCCCAGAGAGAAACACACCACCCAGGTACCAGTTTTTTAGACATAAGGATGCCGGGATAACTTGTGAAGTGTTACTCACGGGTGGCGGCGGACACCAGACCCGGCCCCGCGGAGGCAGCGCACTGACCCTCCCGGACGGCGGAGTGGCCCCAGAGGGGAGCGGGCAACCCCGCACACCCCCGCCCCTACACACACCGGACTCCGCGGTGAGCCGCGGCCCGCTCCGCGCAGCGGGGTCGGGGGAGCTGCGCCGGCGGGGACGGGGAACGGCGCGAGGTGCCGGCGTCGCCGAGGGTGGGGGGCGCGGATGTACCTGCACTTCCGGCAGGCGTCGGCGGGAAGCGGGAGCCTGCCCCCGCTCCTCGTCCTCCTCTGACGGAGCGCTGCCGTCTCGTGAGCGCGGGAGCCACAGCGCCATCCCCACCACCAAGCCCCCGCCGTCCCCGGCCGCCCGCGGCGCCTACACACCTCACCGGAAGTGAGGCAGCGCACCACTTCCGGCAATCTGAGCCGGCCACCGCGCTACCGCCCCCGGCGCCGGCAGGCGGGGCCTGGGCTGGGCGGGCGTTGCCGGGCCGGCAGGCCTGCCCTTGCCTGTGTCCCTGTCCCTTCCCGCGGGAGGCCCGCCGCGGCGGGGAAGCGTCGCAGCCCCTCCGTGCGTACACCTTGAATGTTTCCGTGCGTACGTCTGTGGGCGCACCTTGCGTTCCGAGAGCTCCTGGGGAGCCGTCTGGTTTTTAGCGGCTTGGTTCTCACTTGGGAGTGGAAGCTAAGGTAAGGTGAGGCCGTGCACCCCTCTGCAGGTTCGGATGTGCCCTCGTTGTAGCTATAGCTGCTCACCCGTGGCTCGTTAGCTCTTCCTCCAAGCTGGAGGCACTGCCTGGTTCTTTGGGGTTGCAGGTGTAAAGTCTGCTAGAAAGAGTGTACAAGGAAAAGATTATATTAGGTTAAACGTGGGGGTTTTCTTGTTGTGTGACTTTCTTTAATGAAAGGGGTTTACTGCTGTTGCGCAAATGGATAGCACTAGTATGTTGCTCGTAGCAGATCTTCTTATGAGATGTAAGAAAAAAAATAGTTTTCACTCATTCATTTCCTTGTAGGTATCAGTTGTTTCTCTTGTGTGTAGTGCCAAGGTCTATGAAATCAGTCCCTGTTACATGAGGTAATAGAAAAGAAAATTACAAAATGAGAGAACTCCCAGTGACAGACCTTAATCTGGCACCCTTTTGAGATTATCAGTAATGAGCCAAGGACCTACTGTGTCCCTTCTGAGGTAGAGTCCTGCAGACTTGGACTGATGCATGTAAGAGTGGACTAAGGAGTCTTATGTGAATGTATTTTTTTTCTTTCCTAAGGTTACATGTCCTGGTGTGTTTTTGCCCAAAAAACACCATGTTTTTCTGAGTGTGTACATCTTGGGTCAACACAAAGAGACAGGATGCCTTCCTCCTGTTTTCCTTCTCTTGTTTCATGAGAATATATTCTTTGAAAAGGTGACTTTCACTTGTTAGATGCCTTGGGCTAGGAAGTCTAACATCTCAAGCCTTGTACAAGCTGTAATTCATATTTAATTATTATAATATTGTAATTGTTTAATTATTTATAACAATAATATCTAAAATAGCATAAATAATAAGTAATATAAAANGGTTACATGTCCTGGTGTGTTTTTGCCCAAAAAACACCATGTTTTTCTGAGTGTGTACATCTTGGGTCAACACAAAGAGACAGGATGCCTTCCTCCTGTTTTCCTTCTCTTGTTTCATGAGAATATATTCTTTGAAAAGGTGACTTTCACTTGTTAGATGCCTTGGGCTAGGAAGTCTAACATCTCAAGCCTTGTACAAGCTGTAATTCATATTTAATTATTATAATATTGTAATTGTTTAATTATTTATAACAATAATATCTAAAATAGCATAAATAATAAGTAATATAAAAATAACACATATTTAATTATTATA
>VYZX01013856.1:67760-95827 GCA_013401335.1 Brachypteracias leptosomus | reverse complement strand
TTCTATGATTCTATGAACTTTGTCAAGCATTGATTTTCAGAGGTGGGAGCAGCTGAGGAACACAATCAATGATGCTCAATGCTATCTGTGGCTACTGCAGTATATCCACCTTCCACTGCAGAAGAGCTTTAGATACTTCAGTATTAGACTTCCTAGCTGTGTTTCCACCATCCTGAAAGACTCATTTCCCAAACAACCATCAATCCTGTGAGCTCAGCCTTGCGTCCCTGCTTCCAATATGCATTCATGTACAACATGTACTGTTAGAGTTAAAACAGTGGAGTCAGCTGTTCACTTTTCTTCTTGCGAAGTGAAAATATGTAAAAAAAAAAATCTCTTCCAGTATGACACTTATATTTGGCAGCTGGCCAGGCAGCTCTGAGACTGCAAGGCAAGGTCTGCATACTGTGAAAGCAGAACTCTGCATGCCAGCACTGTCAGTCCTCTGAAAATACTCATAATTCCCAGCAATTATGCCCAACTTCTCACCCAGTTGACTCTTGGCAATTATCTCCTGCAGCATTAGTTAAATTCCCAGCCTATTCAGAGGTTGGTTTCACTGTTATATCTCAATGGACTTTTCACCACATTTATTGCAATTGTTTCCTTTGGATTTTCTCTAAAAATAATGAGGGTAAAATTGGAAATACAGTCAGAGCTCTGGTTATCAGAACATCCCTCTTATCTAAGAGCTCTGGGATCAGTTATATGACTATAAAATCTGACATGTGTTGAAAACTCAGAGCATTTATTTATAACTGTGGGTACCCATACAAATCCCCTGGCTCCAATCATGTTCAGATAAACAGCCTGAGGCTGCATTATTTTATTTTTAAAAATACAGCTTGCTGTTCTAACACTGCCAGCAAAACAAGTCTTTGCTGCTTAATTTTCCTCCTTAAACTGCTGGGAACATTTTAGTAGGGGTCATATTTTGATTACATTGACAATTAGTTTGGACTAACAGGGACAGAAGGAAAAGAGAGCAAAAAGATTTAGGTGAAATGTCTTTACTCTCTCAGTAAAGAAGCAAAGAAGCCCAGCCCATGTTGAATTAACCTTCTGGTGCTCTTGATTGAGCCTCTCACTCCTTCCATGGAAGGAGAAACTCCTTTTGTGGGGCTGAGCCTGAGCTGAAGTCAGCTAAATTAATGAATCATTGCTGATTTCATACAAACAGAATCATTGAATGGTTTGGGTTGGAAGGAACCATAAATATCATCTAGTTCCAACCTCCCTGCCATGGGAAGGGGCACTTCCCACTAGACCAGGTTATGCAAGGTCCCATCCAACCTGGTCTTGAGCACATCCAGTGACAGAGAATCCAACTTCCCTGGGCAACCACCCTCATAGTGACAAACTTCTTCCTTACATCTAATCAAATCTACCCTTTTCCAGTTTGAATCCATTACCCATCATCAGAGGGGTCCTTTCAAAGGACCGTGGGTGAAGAAAATGTGGTTTTCTGTCTCAATGGTTGTAAAAGATGAAGTGATGATGGCTCATTTTATTTTGAAGGCCAGGCTGGCTGGGGCTCTGAGTAACCTGCTCTAGTTGGAGGTGTTCCTGCCCATGGCAGGGGGGTTGGAACTGGATGATCTTGAAGGTCCCTTCCAACCCTGACAATTCTATGATTCTATGATCTATATCCCTTGAAAGAATAACCTTGGAGAAAGTTTTAAATACCTTTAATATGACACATTTCTTGCCACATCCTGCTAACAAGGCAGCTTCTCAGGTGTCATATCAACAATTTGTAGCCTGACACAGTTCAGGGAGATGCTCCGTTGGTGCTTGTGATTTCAGGCTTGCTTTCTACAAAAGGGAAGATTTTCTCAAGGACCACATGGAAGATGAGGTAGAAACAGAGCCACTAGAAACATGAATTCATGAAGGCTCACAAAGAACTGCCAAACGTTAACCATGATACTTTGCATGGTCATTATGCTGAGTCCTGCTTCTCCTGATTGGTATTCTCCAGATGCAGGGTAGTTCACACCTGTCTAACACCAAGAGCAGATCAAAACCAAGACTTTGTTCCTCCAGAATTTCAATATGACAAGCTCTGATTTCTTAAAAAAGGAAAAAAATGCATATTTTCCCCCATGAGACAAAAAAAATACTGTTTAGTATCATCAGTTACATTAGTGCACAGTATATTTTATTCAATACTTTCTGCACAATAGAAAGGACTACATACAATGGTAATGTTAAAATATTAATTTAAATGGAAATTAAAAGGAATGTTTCTTCCTTATTGAAAAGAAAACAGTTTGACTTTGTCAAAACTAAAAGATGATGGCTCATTTTATCATTTCCTTGTTAAAAATGCCATCGAAATAGGGCACATTACTTTGAAATGTTTAGATTAAATTGCACTTTCTGCTGAAAAATTGTCTTGTCAATTTTATTTCTGGCTGATTTTCCTGCTCCTTATCATCTTTTCGACCAATAATGTAAGGTTCCCAAGCCATCCTTTCCACATAAAGCTGTACCTTTGGGGTACATATTTCAATGGGGACAGTTTCACTTGCATGATATGAGAAAATATTTGCACAGTGGTCATTCCCATTACATTTTAACCCAGGTCAGCTACATCAACTCAGATTCCCAATTTATATTCTCTGGACATGAACCAGGAGCTCAATCTCAAAGTAATTTGTAAGTAACATTGTTGTTTTTACCCACTTCAGCCATATTTGGAATATGGGCCAATTTCAGATGAATTTAACAGAGAGAATTTAGAAATATTCTATTCTGAAGTACTTTGTGAAAATAGACAGCCTAATGGAAGGGAGAGAAACTGCTCCATAAACTGAACTGTTAGCAAGCATCAAGGGATCCCATCAGGATCCATAAGTCCAGATGAAACCTTTGGCATTTTGTTGGTTTATGAGCCATTTACCAAGAAGCATAAGTCAAAACATTTCCCCAACTGCTTCTATTTATACAGCAGACAGACTGGCTGATCCTGAGAGTCAGGAATGCCATGTTTGCTTTTCTGTAGTTGCATAAGAGTATAATTAAAATTGAACTATAAAGTTAACCAATAATGTATGCCTGCAAACTTTTGATACTGCAAACAACATTCACAAGTCCAACAGCAAAGCCTTAATAGTGTCAAATGATCTCCAGGACATTTCCAATACTTAAAACTCTTCCAGACTCACTGAGATGCCAGTTTTTACCTAATGAAATCTTGCCATGAGCAGCACTGTTCCCTGTGCATGGTAATCATAGAATGCCAGGTTGGAAGGGACCTCAAGGATCATCTAGTCCAACCTTTCAAGGTAGAAAAATATAGTTTAAATGAGCTGGCTCAGCACCCTGTCAAGCTGAGTCTGATGTAAGGGAATCTACTACTTCCCTCAGGAGACTATTCCAATGATGTTTAATTGCTCTCATTGTAAAGGATTTTCTTCAGGACTCTAATTGGAATCTCTCCAAGAGCAACTTGCAACATTCCCCCTTGTTTTTGACATGTGACTCCTTGTAAAAAGGGAGTCTCTATCCTCTTGATAGCCACCCTTTATGTGCTGGTCCATGATGAGAAGGTCTCCCCTGAGCCTTCTCTTCTCAAGGCTGAACAATCCCAGTTTTCTCAGCCTTTCTTCATAGAGCATGTCTTACAGTCCCCTCATCATCATGGTAAGCCTGATGCATCCTCACTATGATGACTTAAAGGTACATAAGCAGATCAAGGACACTCTGTCCATGCAGAGTGAACTGCTGAAGTGCTGGGGCCTGAGCTGTGGGCTTTGAGTTGGAGTTGACCTATGGATGAGTTACAACCCAGCAACATGTTTTGATCCTCAAGTGGTTTCAGGCCCCAGAGGCAGAACCTGCCCCACCTGTGTGAGGCCCCAACTGCCCCCAGGTGAACATGGTTGGGGTGATGAGGGATGCAAGGACTATATCAACCAGGAACTGATGAGTTTGAAGAGAGTTCCTGTTGGGGTCAGAGGATCTTCCTGTTGGAGGCAGCTTGTTAAGCTCTCTCTGGGTGGTGTGTTCCCTCTTGGCTCTTGTGGTGGCTGATTTGAGACAGAGAAGAGCAGAAAGATGAAGAATATGTAAAAGATGAAGGTATGATGAGGGGATGTTGCTGAGTTTGGTGTTGGTCTGAGGAAGAAGAGAGCTGGCAGCACAACTGCGTTGACTAAAATTCACACTGATAGCAACTTGAAAGGTAGAGAAAGAGAGTGAATATTGAGACCATTTGTATGCCAGAATAAGACTATGACATTGCAAGAATAACATAGAAACACAGAATGGTTTGGGTAGGAATAGACCTTAAAGATAATCCAGCCCAAACCCATGCAATAGAATATATGACATGAACCCCAGGACAGTGAAGAGTGATGGGCAAAAAACTGCTGAAAGTGAGAAATATTTGGCCATTGGAGCTGATGTATTTTGTCCCCAAAAGGTGGGTTATAGAGCTTGACAGATCATTTCTAGGTTTTCTGGGGTAACCTGAGAATGATAAGAAGGACACTAAGACACAAGAGTGGGTGAGAAATCCTGACAAAAGGCTAATTTTAAACACATTTTGTGCACAGCAGCTGTACATCTACTCACAGGGAATCCCACTGCAGGATTTGCAACAGCAAAAACCATCAGGCTTTTCTCTAGGTAGCTGAACATAGTTCCCTCTCTCTTCTGTGCAAGTTTGTACCTAACTTTGGCATAAATTCCTAAGTGATCAGGTAGTAGACTTGAAATAAATGAAAGAATTTTACCTAAAATGAATAATTTACATAGCTTTACAAAAAAATCCATGATTCAGTCACAGAATTCATCCTCAGGCTGTTATGGAAGGCAGATGTACACATAGATTCAACAAGAGTTTTGACAAGTTCAGAGAGAAAAGGAATGTCAGCAGCTGTGAGGTCTAACAATTCAGATGCACTCAACTTGTTGGGCAGGTCTAAATCTCTGTGTTATATATAGGGTAGTATTAATCTATACTTGCCTTATTTCTGATACTATTTTCATCAATTTGTTGCATTCTCCTTTCAGAGACTGAATGTTGGGCAAAAGGGACTGCTGGCTGATCCACTTGAGCAGTTCTCACACAGTTTTATTTGCAGATGTAATCCCTGGAATTAAGAGAAAGAAACAATTTTATGAACAGAGGCAGCATGACAGCACTACAACTAATTGTGAAATGTTTTCCCCTAAAAAGCTGAAAATTAAGAGCTTGGTTGTTTGCTTTCTAGCAACTAAATGTTCACATTTCAGTTGGAAGCTAATTAAAGAAAAAAAAATCAATCAAATGAACTGGTGAAACAGTTGTTTTCTAAAAACTACACATTGTCCCCAAATAAATAGATTTTTCTTGCATAAAATAAGAAAAACCAACTCAAATCCAAGGAACTACCATATACATTTTCTCCTGTAAATAACTGAGTGAAGTAATAACACATTTACACCTCAGAAAGGTGCTTTATACCTCAAAGAGGGCTTTAAATGAATGTGGAGAAAATATGCAGAAAATGCAATAATTGTTATTTCCAGACAACAGGGAGATCATTAGAGACAGCCAACATAACTTCACAAAGGACAAATTGTTCCTGACTAATCTGATGGCTTTATACAATGGAGTGACTGTGGTGGTGAAGGGAAGAGCAACTGATTTCATCTACCTTGACTATACAGTCCCACACAACACCCTTGTCATTGAACTGGTGAGATATGGGTTTGATGGATGGAGTATTAGATGGGTAAGGAATTGTCTGGGTGGCCACATCCAGCTGGAACAAATAGATGTCCTATGAAGAAAAGTTAGAATCATAGAATCATGGAATTGTCAGGGTTGGAAGGGACCTTAAAGATCATCTAGTTCCAACCCACCTGCCATGGACAGGGACACCTCCCACTAGAGCATCCATCCCATTTAAGGCCATCCAGCCTGGCCTTAAATATTTCCAGGGATGGGGCTTCCAGCACCTCTCTGGGCAACCTGTGCCAGTGTCTTCCCACCCTCCTGGGCAAGAACTTCTTTCTAACATCTCATCTGAATCTCCCCACCTCTAGTTTTGAGCCGTTCCCCCCAGTCCTACCACTACCTGACATCCTAAAAAGTCCCTCCCCAAAAGTTGAGAGAATTGGTCCTGTAGCCTGGAGAAGAGAAGGCTCCAGAGAGACTTTAGTGCAGGTTTTCAATATAGAAAGGGGGTTTATAATAAAGAGGCTTTTTACCAAAACGTCTAAAGACAGAACAAGAGGCAACAGTTTTAAACTAAAAGAGGGTAAATTTAGATTAGATTTTTTTATGATGAGGGTGATGAGACAGTGGAACAGGTTGCCCAGAGATGTTATGGATTCCCTGTCCTTGGAAGTGTCAATGTCAGGTTGCACAGGGGTTTGAGCAACCTGATCTCGTGAAAGACATCCATGCCCATGGCAGGGGGGTTGGAACTAGATGATCTTTAAGGTCCATTCCAACCCAAATCATTGTATGATTCTCTAACACTTATGTAGAAGGGGTTTTTTTTGTGGGACAGGTGACTTCATGTGTTGAATGAGTCTTCATAGATGAAATTACAGCTAGGATTGGTGGTTTGTAGCCATGCATGAATAATTGTTGATGAATTCCCATAGAAGATGTCAGAGACATCAGTTAAAGTGTCCCAAAGCAAAAGCTATTCAAACACATAATTAAGTCCTCTCTGTTTCTCAATTCCTAGTTAATACTCCTATGTTCTATAATAATTGAAATCCTGGCCTTCAGGCCTCCCTTGACCCTTGCATTCCAAAAAGCAGTGAAGAAATGAAAGAAGCACTAATAAGAAAAGCTGTGGTGATTGTGAAATTTAATAAATAATGTATTTAAATTAAAGGAAAACTATCCACTGTCTTGTGTAGAGAGATGTGTGTAAGGTCAGTGACTCAATAAACCAATTTTCACTTTGGGCAATCTGAGGAGAGAGTAATGATGGTGGTCATGGGCTCTACTTGGGAAAAGTATTTCAGCTTGGGAGTGAAGGATGTTCAGACCAACTTTCTTCTTCTATTGGCTCTGCAAAAGAGCCACTGATCACCTCAGCTTCTTTTTGGACTTTGTGTATTTGCTGTAAGTAGTAGTATAGAATTTCTCCAGCAAAAATGAATTCATGTTATTGTGGATGCAGGGAGGGGAGCTGAGTTTTAATTGCAAGCACCAGTAACCTTAAAAAAAAAAGAATGTGAAATATTTTTTTTTTCTAGGTGACTGGAAGAGAAAAAAATTGTTAAGAGAGAATAAATTTTTTACAGTGTCTTACATTTCTAAACTCTTTTAAACTTTTCAAAAGCCCAAAGAATGTTATAATAATAATACCTAGTAGGTATTCAGACTCAAATACCAAAGGCATTTATTTCAATACTCAGTGAACTTCATGGCCTGGAAAGTCCAGGATTTTTACTTAGTGCTATATGAGGAAGGAAGCACAGGAAATATGGCAGCACTGGAGTCGTGCTGAGATGGAGTTTTACAGTGAACATGAGGTTTTTGAACCTTGAACATTTCATGCTCAAGGCTACAATTCTCTGGATGAAATAGCATAACTGAGAAGTCTCAGAGGCCATATCAGACAGGAGCATCTAACCAGCCCAGCTGGGTAACCAGTAATGGTTTTGCTTGCTTTACACATTTATGATCAAGGTAATTCTGCAATGAGAACAGCAAGAAATAATTTTTTATTCACTTATCTTATGGTTTCTCTTTCCAGTCCTCCCTCTATCATCCTTTCCATATTTGGCTTTAATGTGTCCTTCATGATTTAACATGCCCCAGCATTCCTTCCTTGAAAATATTTTACAAAGAGAGGCAATTTTCACATCTCAAAGCGTGCCAGAACCTGAAACTGGACCTCTGTGCACAATGCCAGGTTCACTCTAAGATGAATTAATGTTATTTATATACATGGATGAATGTGGAAAACATGCATAAACAGGTTATGCCCAGAGCAGTGAAGCTGTTGAAGCCTATTTTCTGCTTGAATTGGATTCTAGGTTCTTGGTTATCTAGTAAAGCCTAAGGGCTGATTAAGCCCTTTTCTGATGTTTAGGATGTTTATAAAGCCCCTTCCCTGTATGGATTCTCTAATTAAGGATAATCAGATATTGCATCTTTCTCTGAATAGGAGCATTGATAGGAACTCTCATCTCTCTTGTCACCTTTTCCCATGGTTTTTGAAGGACATAACTTTGTGATTTGTGCCTCTCTGTCAAATATAGAATCATAGAATTGTCAGGGTTGGAAGGGACCTTAAAGATCATCTAGTTCCAACCCCCCTGCCATGGGCAGGGACACCTTCCACTAGATCATTTGTCTGGCCAAAGCTGATTATGGAAGAAAATGAGTCAGTAAGACTGAAACAGCAGAATTAAGGGTGCTTTTCTAGCCTTATTGTTGGAATTTCCTGACTTCTGGAGAGAGAGTTGGGGTTGTTCAGTCTGGAGAAGAGAAGGCTCCCAGGGGACCTTCTTGTGGCTACAAGAAAGCTGAGGAGGGACTTTTTAGGATGTCGAGGAGTGGTAGGACTGGGGGGAATGGGTCAAAACTAGAGGAGGGGAGATTGAGATGAGACGTTAGGAAGAAGTTCTTGCCCAGGAGGGTGGGGAGACACTGGCCCAGGTTGCCCAGAGAGGGGCTGGAAGCCCCATCCCTGGATATGTGGAAGGCCAGGCTGGCTGGGGCTGTGAGCAACTGATGTAGTGGGAGGTGTCCCGGCCCATGGCAGGGGGGTTGGAACTGGATGATCTTGAAGGTCCCTTCCACCCCTGACAATTCTATGATTCTATCTATCTTTGAAAAATTGTTTCTTCATGGAGTAGATACATGAGCTGATGCATGAGATCCAGCAAGACATGGAAGAAGAAAGCTAAAAGAGCTGGATTCCTCAGGTGATTCCTAATGGACAAAAATTAGTTGCTCAAAGTTAGGCAAGATTACTCCTAAAATAGTCTATGTTTTATAATGAGCCACCTTGTATTATGCCCAGGGATGCACATCCTTCAGGGTCAGGAATTCAAAACAGGTGCTAAGAACAACAATTTTTCAGCCTGTTATCTGTGACATAGAAGGAGTGCATATTACTATTTGTGTCTCAGTTCCCCTGAAGAAAAATTTTATAAGCAATTTATTTTGTACAGGGAGAAGCAGTGTCTTGACACGGCTCGAGGGGATGGCAAGGATTGTAATATATAAATAATACAATCTATAAAGATGAAATATTTAGGGGGATTAAAAATGCAATAAAGGTCCAGAAATAGCCATTTTTTCGGCATGAGAGGGGAATTTTACATTCACCTTTTTTTATACATACAGATAAAATGTGAAGCCTGATTCACCACTCATTTACTGTGGGTTTAGTCTCTTATTGAGCCAAGTCCTTAAGCATGTGGCAAACTTCAAGAACCTGTGTGATGCCACTGATTAAAAGAGACTCTTGTGCTTTTTTACTGACCTGCAGTAAGGCAGGTCTAAAAGGCAGTTCAAAAAGTGTTCCAGAATTTTCAGCCTGGGAACTGACTGTGTTCATTGGAAGGTGATCTGAAAAACAAACATGAGTAGTTTAATGCACACACTCCCATATGCAAGGAAAGAAGGAAACAGAATGAAGGCAAAGGGTTTAAAAGTAATGAATGAACTTTCTGTTAAAAACACATCCTTAATGTCCCCTACTTGTATAAGGAGGTTGGTCAAGATGACCTCTAGAGGTCCCTTCCAGCCTCAAACATTCTATGATTTAACTGGATTAACAGACCATTTTAGCAACACAGCATAAGACAAACTTTCTTACTCCCCCAAAAGTTATTTCCTCAATAGTGTCACTGAACTGTTCCACTGATCCTCACCAATTGAAAGATTTTATTTAGATCTAATTAAATTTTTGTTATTGTGTCTTTTCTCTCAATTCTCCCCATTTTTAGCACAACCAATTCTCTGGCTCTTTCAATGTTCCCTTAAAGGCCACGTGCTGTAGACCTCTGATCACTCCTAGTGCTGTCTACTGGACCCTCTCCAGTTGATTTACATTTTTATTGCCTTTTAGTGCCCAGAAAGGGATGCAGATGTCCAACTGACAGAGTTCCAGTGTTAAGCAGCATGGAAGGACTAGCTCTGGTGTTCTCCCTTCCTCGTGACAGCATGACACTGATTCCTGTTAAGCTCTTGATCCACTCTAATTCCCAAATTCTTCACTGACAAACTGCTGCCCAGAGTGTCACTTCTGTATTTATATCCCCTGGAGAAGGACTTTTTAGGATGTCGGGGAGTGGGAGAAGTGGGGGGAATGGGTCCAAACTAGAGGTGGGGAGATTGAGATGAGATGTTAGGAAGAAGTTCTTGCCCAGGAGGGTGGGGAGACACTGGCACAGGTTGGCCAGAGAGGTGCTGGAAGCCCCATCCATGGCAATTTTGAAGGCCAGGCTGGCTGGGGCTCTGAGCAACTGATGTAGTGGGAGGTGTCCCTGCCCATGGCAGGGGGGTTGGAACTAGATGGTCTTTAAAGTCCCTTCCAACCCTGACAATTCTATGATTGTAAGTTACAAAGCACTGGAAAAGATCCACTCATCAGCGGCTCTAGAGCAGCCAGAATCCAGCATCTGATCCAGAGTAACAGGTTTGTTGGTCTCAGTGGTCATCCTGGAAAGACTTAACCATCCCAAATGGTAACACTATTCCTTCCTACAACTGGTATCTTAACTGGAAATGTTGATTCTCTTTCTTGAGGAGTCAGTATTCATTAAGTGTAAGGGATACAGATGACAACCAAATTGAACTAAAGACTTAATGCTTTGGTGGTTCAGATAAGGTCAGATTATGCCTAAACTCAACTCTATTGTTTTGTTCTTCTTTCTTTCTTTCTTGCACCAGTTCACCAAGGTGATTTTGAATTCTAATGCTGGTCTCCAAAGTATTCCTAGTCTGGCATTGTCCAGGAGCTTAGTAACCATGCTCCATTTCCCTACTTGTGTAGGGAGGTTGGACAAGATGAGCTCTAGAGGTCCCTTCCAGCCTCAAACATTCTATGGTTCCATGATTTTTAACTAGCCAACAGAAAAAACCCACAACATTAACTAACAGACCCAGCAGAGGATTAGAGCATACACCCTTCCATTTGACCAAAGAATCCTTGCTAGCTCTTTCCACTCTGCAGCAGTTTCATCAAGGGTTCTGAAGGGAGGAGGACATTTCTCTGAGATGATCACAAAAGAAACAAATGTTGACTGCCCAGGATATACCCTAGAAATGCCTTTGCTCTCTCTCCTCTCAGTGTCATTGCAGCTGCCTCTTGTTGCACAGGGGAGAGTGGATGTCATAAACGTAATGCCCTGGATTTAAGCACTCTATAAACAATGATATTCCTTTAATGGAGAAAAGAATATCCTCGGAACTGTCAAATGTATGTATTTTAAACCAGCCACATTAAAATAAATCTCATTTTAGTAGTACTGAGGTCTTCTGTAGTACTTAATCATAATTCCCATGGCAGCTCTCCCATCAGAAGGTCTGCAGAACGGGGTCCATAGATGGCAGCCACAGGTTGGTGTTGGTTTATTATTCATTTTTAGATAGTAAATTAAGCAGAAGAGATGAATGCCCCATTTTATGAGGCAGTAACAGTGTGGATTTTAGCAGAGAGCAAGTCACTTTGTCTGGATTTCAAGCAACACATCAAGGTCTGGTTGTTCAGCTATTATTTATAATATTTTATGGATATTGCCAAATGATTCAAAACTGTGATTAATCCAATCCACTTCTGAACCTCTCCATTGTGCCAAAGCAAATTAGCAAGGGGCTATTTGAGGAGGGAAATTTGTTGTATTAGAGATCTCAGTCTCCCATTTCTTCCTCTTAAGGTAGTAAAACAATCTTAAATATCCAGGTTTGGAACAACCTGGAGAATAAACTTAGGATACAGGATGCCCAGAGAAGCTCTGGAAAATCCAGTCTGGCTCCTGAAGCATTGCAGTCACTGCATCATTTAAGCTGGACAAACAGACAAGATATTCCTGCTTCAAGTACATGAAGTAGTTTTTTCAGAACTAAAAATTAATCAGAACTAGATCAGGTATCTCACGTGATACATCCTCAATATAATCTCTGAAATATTATAGAAGTGGGTTAAAAAATGGAAGGATTTTTTTTCTGAGTTATATATGTGTATATATTTCATATATTATGTAACTATATATAAAATGTGTATGTATGTATTTGCATTCTATATAGTTTTTATAGTAGAAACTTACATACTATATAGTTATATAGCATATATTTTATTATATATACACACATATTTTACGTATGTGCATATATGTGGGAGGTGTCCCTGCACACGGCAGGGGGGTTGGAACTAGATGGTCTTTAAAGTCCCTTCCAACCCTGACAATTCTCTGATTCTATGATATGCTATAGATATTCTTTTAAAGAATCATGGTATATTTTTATTGGTATCTTGTCTTGCCTACTAGATGCTGAGCAACTTCCTTGGGGCGTTTTATGACTTTGCTCATTTAGGCATATATGAAAATAAATCACATGAATGCCAATCTTAAATTGCAGCATGTATTTTTGCTCTCAACAGGCTAAATACAGCCAGCAGTGCAGTGAAGCCCATGGCACTGAATTCTGCAAACAGATTCTGAGTCTTTAGCAAGGGTAATTACAGTTAGTTGTTCCACATTTGCTAGCTAATAGCTTAATTGAGTGCTTGGAACATGTGATACTTACAGAAAGAATTCATCATTCTTATAATAGACTTTTCTGTCTGACTCCTTCTGTCATTTTGTGTGTTCTCTTGGGCATAGAAGGGAAAGTTGCTCTTTTTTTTTTCTTGCAGGAATCTATCCCACACTCAGGCAACAGTTACAAATTCTGTTCCTACTGAAGCTGTGCCCATGCCAGTAGCATTGCATCATTCAGAGTATCACAGGTATGAAATAAGATCACTAATATACATTTATTAATAGAGTAGAAGAATACTGAGCTGATAACCTGGCATTTGCTCTTTCTAATTTCATATTCAATATGATTTCTTTTAAGTTTGAACTGTAGTAGCAGGAGTTTGCCTTCCTTTGAATACCTAAGCATATAAGCAGGTAATTATTCCAGAAGAGACAAATTTTCTGCAGATACTGTCACTGACACCCAAGAAAATTTAGCCACTCAAACCATTCCTCTTCTCAAAATTAATTTTTTTCTTTTTTTTTAATTTTCTGTTGTGCTTTCACCATCTATTCAGTTGAAAAAGACAAAGTGAATAAAAGGGGTTTGAATTTTCTAATAGAACAATCTTCCATTTGAAAATGCCTGTATAACATAATGTATATGGAAATATACTTATTTTAGTTATTTGTTATAGGTTATTACCAACAAACTTGGCAACTAGATTGTTGCTTTGACTATAATACAGGTGCTAAGCATCCTGATCTAATATTAGACAACTCTGCTTTGCCTTGTGGTTTGCAACTGATGACCTCATGAGGTGTTCCATAACCAAAGTTAATTACATGTGTCTAAGATTTATGCTACTACAAGAATAAAGCAGGTAAAATATTGTTGGAATGGTTTTCTTTGGAGTCATAGGATTTTGATTTTTCAATAGATTACTTGCATGAAACTATATTTGAAAATGTCCATCATCCTTGTGGTACTCAAAATCCATATTGAATAGGTTTAATAAACAAACCTGAAACTCTCTTATTCTGAGTATTATTCTTGGCATAAAAAGACTTTTTCATTGAAAAAAAAAATAATCTATAAAAAGTTCTTTAAAAAGATTTCATTTAGCTTTAAAGGATTTAGGATATGGTTTAATCATGGTCTTCAAGTACATTCACAAAGAGAAAATACTTAATGTTAGAGCACACTTTAATCTAATAGAATGCAGCAAAAGCCAGTGCAATGAATGAGCATCAACAACAAGAAAATTGAAGCAGCACAAGGTAAGTGGAAGTAAAATGTATGTTGCTAGTTTTCAATAGTATTGGTAAGTATTATTTCCAAAGACTCTGGGTTCCATTACGATTCTGTGCCCTTAAACACAGATTGTATGTCTGTTTAAAAATATATCTTCCACCTTAAGCCCATCTTGGGAGGTTGTGATCAAGAACAGTAGTTTAAGGCTTCATGCTCTAAGATAGAGCAGACTGTGGCTATTTATGATAATGGTCTCTCTTAGCCTCAACAAAGTGCTCTCTCTTTGAGACATAAATGTCTACTCACTCAAATGCATGGCATCCATTTATCTACCTGAAAAAAGTTATGCAAAAAGAAGAAAACTTGGGTTTTGAAGCCGTTTCTCCTGCAACTTCCCTCTTTTTATAGCCTTTCTTCTGCTCCAAGTTATTATTATTCACATGCTCTACTGTATTTCACACCACAACGTGTTTATTAGCAGCAATGTGTGATGTCCCAGGCAGCACAGGAATCCATAATTTACTGGCTTCCTTTCTCCCCAGAGAGCATTACAATGATGTGCCCATTGATTTCACCATGCCCCTTGGTGGCCTTGGGGCTAACCTGATTAGCTGCTTGTCCTGTTGGTGCCTGAGGTTTGGGCTAAAGCTCTGAATTGAACTTGTCTGAACCTCATAATTCTCTGTGCTGAGCTGATACTTCTAATTTATGTATGCTCTGCACAGATTGTGTCTACACTTAGGAAGACCTATGACTTCTATCCCGAGTACCATCCTCAAGCTGCCTATTTATATAAATTCTCAGGCTGCCCCTGCAGTCAAAATTACTCAGGGACTCTGATGATGCTTTCAACCTCCTGATTTTGCAAATGATTTTCCCCAGAGGCCCTTTGGTATAAATGGGTTGGAGTAACTTCAGGAAGGCTGGCAGATCTTGGATAATTTAAGGAGTGTGCCTCAACTGGTGAAGCTTCCCTTAGTAGTAAGTAAGAGAGAAATGCAAATACACCTTAGAGCATCACTCTGCCTCCTCAGGAGATGTGTCAGTGCATCAAGCAAGCCCAGAAAGCACTTCATGTGAGTGTCTACATGAGGTGCCTTCTGGACTCTATTGGTTATATCATCATTTATTGTAATGGGACCTTAAATACATAGTACACAAGTAGACCCTTAAATTTATGTGCCTTGATCTCCACCTGAACTCTATTAGCAAAGATCAGCTCTATTGAACACATGGGTATCCAATCATCTGCACAGAGCAGCAGATAGGAGCAGAACCTTTGGGGATCCACATCCTTGTGAACAAGATGGGAAGCTGGGCAGGGTGGCACAGGACCTTGATGTAGTCTACAAGGTGAGGATATAATTCCTCTGGCCAAATGTAGCCATCCCCTGTGAGATAAGACACGTTGCTTCTACACTTTAATGGCTTCATGACTCTCTCTCCTTAACTATAAAAAGGAGCAGGGAGTAACTTGTTTAAAGATGATGCTCACACTGCAAACACCCACACTAAACCCTACCTTCAAGCTCTCTTTACAGTCAGTGAGGAGCAGCAGACACCTTGCCTGAGACTGGAAAGAGCTGCCATCTGGAAAGGTTCATCTTTAGCTGCATTGAGCCTAGAAACTCCCTTAGACTGCATATATAACTCTGAATGGATAAAGCACAGACTTCACCAGCAAAAATACATTTTTTAGTATCAGCTCTGCCTTTTCTAGCTCATTAGAAGGGTCAATGTCCTTAGGCTAGATCAAATAATGGCAAAAACCAGTAATGCAATTCATCAGACAGGTGACATTTAACATCCCAGACACACAGGTAATTTAAGAAGATATTCAATCTTTTTTTTTTTCACTAAATAAATGTTTTTAAAACTTAGCTGTGTTTCCCTGCATCACTTAAATTGAGAACATTATTAAGCATCCAGATATTACGTAATAGAAGTGTCAAAATTCTGATTAAAGGGATATCACTTGAGGTAGAGGAACTTGCCTAACAATTCAAAAAATATTAAAAAGTTTATGTCAAATATGAATGCTGCTATTATATGGTTGTTAGGTCTTTGGGCTACTTTAGAGGTCTTTCCATACAGCTGAACTATCTTAAGGAAGATCTATAGAAAAGTGATAATATTAATTTAGGAATATGTTGAATGGTTTAAACTGGGCATATCTGATATTCTTAAGCACAGGGTTGTGAAGCAGTAATAAAAACCAAACCAAAACAAAATTACACCACCTGTCTTGGAGGAAACTCCCATCCCTCCTTTCTTCTAGTATTTTATGCTGCCTTTATCACGAGTGCCTTCCCTGGTAAATGGAAACTATTATTATTTTTATTAGGTTCATGATATTATCTAGTCAAAATTTGATTTCATTGTGGTATTCCCTGAAGCTGCAAATGACATGTTAGAATCTAGGTTTGTCAAAGCTCACAAGGAAATAGTCCCT
This sequence comes from Brachypteracias leptosomus, assembly GCA_013401335.1. Lineage (NCBI taxonomy): Eukaryota > Metazoa > Chordata > Aves > Coraciiformes > Brachypteraciidae > Brachypteracias > Brachypteracias leptosomus. Next base: position 79,463 of record VYZX01013856.1, on the reverse strand, counting down.
GGAATCACGTTATGCAAAGCAGGAGAAAAATGCCTTGCAAAGTACATACAGAGCTATGTGAAACAAAGGAATCAATGTCCAGGAGAAGATGAGTCTAGCTGTTCAAATAACTTAAATTTTGGCCCAAACCAAGTGAATGGTACAAGTTTTTCCTGCATATTTGTGTGTGTTCAACCCACTAGCTACAATTCAACTTCATCTTTTATATCTAAAAAAAACAGTAAAATAATGTTTGCATTCTGTTAACATGCAAAGTTATAAAATAAAACATATACATGGGTACTAAGAGTAGCCCAGATGCTTCTTGAGTCTTGATAAGCAGATTATATTGACAGTATCTCCAATAAATTCACAACTCAGTTGTGCATTGGATAAAAAATGTGTTTGATCTGTTCTCAATTTTTCAGCTCTCACTTTCCTGGAAATTCTCCTGTTACATATGCTGAAGTAGGAACAATGAACTGCCATTGTCTGCCTTCTGTATAACATTCAGAAGTATATTGTGCCACTCTGTCCTCTCTTATTTCTCATCTTTCTGAGTAAAATCAGGTGTGGAACACCCCCCTCTCTGTCTCAAGTACTTTTATTTATTTTCCCAGCATTCAGTGCTGGTCCCAGAGACTTAGGCTGTGTATTATTAATCAAAAAGTGATTTTTTTGCATTGTAGTAATCTTCATTCATCCAGTTAAAGGACACTGATGTCAAAAGACAAAGGGCAAAAATAAGATATCATCACAATCCATCTTAGCCAACACAATTCAGAGCAGCTACTTGTAATCTAAGAGCTGGAGAAGTAATGTTGTACCAAGCTTGTAGGGTATTGACATTTACTATGCATTGACAAGAGGGAAGGGCTGAATTATTTCTCAAATCTCAATTTGGGAAACATTTTTCTGTGGAGAACACGACAGAGATCACAGATTACTTTCCCTGCAATTTCACAGAGATCTGAGCACACGTCTGTTTCACTAACAGGTAGATTTCATCCATATCTTCTATTTTCTGCAGCCTCCTCTGTAGGCACAGGATGATTCCTCTCACATACCAACTTCTACTCTTTTCTGGGTTTAGTTTTGTAGAGGAAAAAGAAAGAAGTCTAGTCCAACTCAGCTTTTTCAAGATGAAAGGCACTGATTTACCCCTAATCAAAGTGAGCAGAGGAGGATAAATTACCCAATTTCTTGCAATCCTCAGATTTTATAACCTCTGAAATCAACGGAGAGGAGCTGTTGTTGTTATGAGCTGCTGCTTGATTTGTGGTCACACGTGTCCCAGCTTTGTGTTTATGAAACAAGGGATTGTGAAAAATCATGAAATTTCTTTTTTTCTCTAGCTAGCAGAGCACTCATTGGTTAGGAAACAATATTCTCAGCTCATCAGGCTCAGGGACCAAACATTAGCTTATAGCTTCTTAATTTCCTCCTTGCTAATTAGAAGACTTATAAGTATTAATTTACTGCTTTTATGCCTGTGCTGTTCCCATTGTATGGGGAAAAAAAGGGAACAATAAGTCTGATACAGTGCAAGAGGTATGGAACTTGTGTGTATCTTGCCAGAATATTCTCAGAAAGAGGAAGAGTCACCTCTCCACATGTATTGCACCAGCTTTTGCTTGGATCTTCATTATTTCACTCTCCTCTGAAGCAGAATATTTGAGGTACAGCCAAGGTACACACCAGACATGGCTACATTTCAAAGAGGAGCAAAATAATTGATATTTGGGTAACTTTCACAATTGCATGGCAAAAAAATTCTTCATTGCTTTTGAAGTGCAATCGATATCCTCCATTGTAGGACTTCACTAGTCAATATTCAGATAAAAAAATCCCCAAAGGTAAAAATACAGTCTCAGTAAAGTGAGGCATTAAGTTCTTCCAAGAATGTCTATAATATTCATGACTGCTTTGACAGAGTAGTCCAGATTCACCCCTCCAAATCATTGTCCTTCTAAACACAGGTTTCAGACTATATTTTTCAGTAGTAGCCACTTGATATCCTGCATTTAACAACCTTTTCCATTCTGGACTCAAATTTACCCTTTGCCACAGGGTACTGAGTCCACGAATCAGCATATTCCAGGGATACTGAATTTGAGATTAATAATTGCCACACTGTGAGTCTCCTGATTTCTCACCTCATCAGCTGATACAAATCACTGGGGCTTCTTGTAGCTTTTCCTAAATATCTGCATCATCAAATGTCCTCTTATATTTCCCCCAAGAAAAACATTATTTCCTCTCTTCGGTGTGAACTGCTTTAGGAGCACTCAGTAAAAAAGTTCAGTGGAGGATTTGATAAAATGACTATTACAACAATGCACTAACACTAATGTATTAAGTTTATGTAATGCTGATCCTGTGTATTGTATTTTTTTGTTGTTTTATTTTCTCACTTCAGACTAAAGTGGTTTCATGCACATTAGAAATTCACCTTCAAAGAGTTAACCAGCTATGTATATTGAAAATACAGCAACATCTGTATACCTCATTGCTTTCCAGCAGTTGTCTCAGAATAACTTCTTAATTATTTTTCTAGTAATTATCTTGGAATCTAATTACAAGATCTAATTTGTCAAAGTTCCGGAGCTGGTGTGCTATTATTTGCCAAAAATAAAAGAAATGAGGCCGGCTGGCTAACTTCTAATAACAGATGAATTTGTTAGTGGTTTCTCACTTATTAAAAAATAAGCCCTGATATTTTTTGTAACATTATCTAAACACTTATTGAAGAGCACAGTCCTCACTCTACATTGAAAGGAAGACACTCAAAAACAAATTACTAAGGGCTGAATAGGACGTTGGCACTCAGAAGTGAAAACTTAGATTATTATTCTTATATCTGTTGAGGTTTAGGGTCAATCCATCTACAACAGACTCTCTGTCAACCCCTCCTTCTCCCCATTAATTAGAGGAAGAGAAAGAGGATAAGGGAGAGAGACTTATGGCCCCCCTCCCCTTCCAAATAGGAGAGGAAGGGAATGAGAGAGGCTTCTGGATTAGAAAAGAAAGCTAAAACAGCTTTAATGAAGATAAGAATAATAAAATGGAATATATACAAGTATATATAAAACCAGTATCAGACCCAATCTCCCCCTGATGGCAATTATGTCACTGTCACCACTGAGGCTGTGGAGCAGGCACTGGCAAAGCCCCAGACTGGGCTCAGCAGCTGATGGGAACTGGGCTCAGGAGCTGGGTTCAGAATCAGGATTGAAGGCAGGGCCAAGAAGGCTGAAGGGTCCACTGAAGGAAAGAGACCTAAGCATCCCAAAGGGAAGAGGGTCCAGGCATAAGGATCCTGAAGGAAGGGGAGGCCTTGAGACCCTTGTGATCCCTCAGCTTTGTACTGAATATGAGTATATGGGATGCAATACATCATTGCTCAACTTAGGGTCATCTGTCCTGGCCACTCCTCCCTGCAGGTGCAGCCTTTCACTTTCTGCACCCCCAATATGGTACATGAGATCTGGCAGTGACCTTGGTCTGCACACACCAACCCTTGGTAGGAACTCCAAACATCACTGCTAGAAGCAGACTGTGAAAACAGTGTGAGCTTCAGAAAGTGCAGGTAGTTGGCAGAGACTCATGAAAAGTACAATCACTGAACAGAATTGGTTTGGTTCTAACTCAAACCAGGACAATATCCAGAGGAATTTCCATTGCTGTGTTTCAGACTATGTGGGAGATCCTTTGGGAACACACTTCTCAGCCCTGCTTCAGTAATGGAGCATTGTCTCTACATCCCCCCACTGCTGTGATAAGTAGGTAGTTGCCAACTCAGTGAGAGTTGCTCTTCACAAAGAAGAGGAGACGTTCACTTTGTGCCACAGCTGCTGAGATTCATGGCAGTCTTCTGAGATAATGCTCCAGGCTCAGGCACCAGCTTGAAAAGAAAGTTGCTATTCAGAGGATAAAATCTTGTGACCTGCTACTCACCACGTGAGGGGATGCACACACATGCATGGGCACATCATTAACAAATTTAAGCTTTATTTCCAAACACTAAACCATCCTTGCAGCCTCTAAGAAGAGGTCCATGCAGTGAGGTGCAGAGCTTTGAGGAGGGGTTTGACAGCATTGTGCTGGGTGTCTCCATGCTCTCGTCTTTGCTGTCCTTACTGCTGTCCCTCAGACTGCCTGTCCCACAGGAATAACCATCCATGTGTGCTTGGGAAGAGATGAACTTGGCACATCTGTGTGATTCTGCCCCTCTGCTCCACTCTTGTGAGACACCACTTGGAGCACTGCATCCAGCCCTGGAGCCCCCAGCACAAGAAGGACATGGACCTGTTGGAGAAGGTCCAGAGGAGGACTACAAGGGTGATTAGAGGGCTGGAGCACCTCTCCTACAAGGACAGGCTGAGAGAATTGGGCTTGTTCAGCCTGGAGAAGGCTCAGGGGAGACCTTATTGCAGCCTTCCAGTATCTGAAAGGGGCTACAAGAAGGCTGGGAAGGGACTTTTCACAAAGGCCTGCAGTGATAAGACAAGGAGTAATGAGTTCAAACTGGAAGAAGGTAAATTTAGATTGGAAATTAGGAGGAAATTCTTCACTCTGAGAGTGGTGAGACACTGGAACAGGTTGCTCAGGGGGGCTGTGGATGCTCCATCCCTGGAGTTGTTCAAGAACAGGTCTAGTGGGAGGTGTCCCTGCCCGTGGCAGGGGGGTTGGAACTAGATGAACTTTAAGGTTCCTTCAAACCCAAACCATTCTATGATCCTATGAACCTTCATACTGTTAATCATGTGCATGAAAGTTTGATTTGAATTAAAAGATCAGGCTCACCTCCTAAAACTAGTTCTGGAAGATGGGTTGAAGCAATTGCTGGATGTAGGTTTACATTGTGGGAGAGGGAGAAAAAATTAGGACTAAATGAGGCCTGAGATTTGCCTGCCTTGTCACTATAAAAATCCTAAAATGCTGACACAGAATATTGACATATGTGTCTGAATTTCCACATCTATAAAACTAAGTGTTGCACTGGAAGGTGACATTGGCTATCTCTGTGATTGGAGGTTGGTTTTTGTGGATTTCTATGGTTTCTTTTTGGTTGTTGGTTTGGGTTTTTTTTAATGATGTTATTCAACCAGGAACTGCTTTGACAAAGATGGGGACTTGAAGTCTCTGTCTTAACATTTAAACTAGCCCACTCATTGGGACTAGAATATTACTGTGTAGTCTCCAAGTTCCCAAAGGAGGCAAAAACAACATATTGAACATATAGTTAAATGGCAAAACTTGTCCTAAAATCCATTTCATAGGAAAGTTTTGTGGCTTTTTTCTTTTAAATGCAGCTGCTGATGCTGTCTCCTTTAAACAAAAAATATATAAAGAAGGGGAAAGAATATTATCAAATGACTTTCTGAACCCAAACTGAATATGGCTATTTTAGAGAGCTACAAAAGTATTTCTTTTTCTAGTGGCCCCTCATGACAACCTTTAGTGGGTAAGTAATGCATCATCAGAGGTCTGTGCTTTCAGCAGCACATCTATTACAGCAGATTGCTTTGAAGGAGAAGAGGGAGCCACAGTCATCAGTTATTACTGCTAGAAATATGTCAACAGGTTCATGTCTGAGATTCCTCTCCAGCCTCAGAAAGTAGGAGCTGAAGAGCTCTACCATCTGCAGCTTCAGCATCTTATATGTAGCAGGAAAATTCAGAATTTGCCCAAACTTTCTTGCTCAAGGCAAGCATTAATTATGCAATGAAATGCATTTATTACTTTTAATATACCTGAGCATAAATTTGTTATTTTTTTAATGATGTCATGAAACTTGAGTCTTGTTTTCCTACAAACCTTCAAACCTATGCATCTTGGCATAATTCTTCAGTCCTCTGAGGATGTATGAAATTAGTATTGTTATTTATGCTGTGGGGCCTGAAGCAAGACAACATTTTACTAGATATGGCACATAAACTGGGAAGACAAGGGGCATCTCTGGGGAGAGGTACGTGAAGGCGAATTTAATCTAAAATCAATTGAATGACAACCTTCTCCTCTAAGTTTTAGGTCACCTCTGTGACTATTTCAGATCCTTTTGTTCCTCCCAGCCCACGGACTGACAACTGCAAATGCCTGTGACAGTGGTAACAGGATGACATTCCAGTCCTTAATGAGACAAAAATATTTTATAGAGTTGTATCTTCCTCAGTCTCCTCTTATTGCAGTGAAACTCCAGCTATTTCCCACTAGAATTAAGTAGTGAATCTCTTTGTAATGAATGCAACTTTAGTGATATTACAGTGATTATTTCACAAAGCAAGTTGGGGTGGGTTAACCAGACTGCAGCACCATGACTGAGCTGCTCTATCACTCCACCTCCTCAACAGGAGAGATGGATGGTGAAAAAGAAAGACAAAATCTAAAATATTAGAGCTCTGCCTTTCAGGTCTGAACCTCTGCATCACTGGAGACAATGTAGGATGAAGATCCTTAGCATATACAGAATAGAGGTTTGTTACTGATGAAAGAGCCACGCAGAAGATCTTTACAAGATGCATGATGAACAAGATTTTGCAGCTAGGCAAAGCTCTAAAAACCTTGAATGTTCTTCCATCAAAAATATGAGCCTTTCTCCCAACCTGAGCACCCCTGAGACTGACCATTTCCTGAAACAGAAGTCTTGTTCTCCAATTGTTTTAAATGGTACCAGCTCAGAGGAGCAGAAAGTCAGGAATTTCCACTTTTGTTTAACCAGCAGGACTTTCTGAAATGAGCTTTTAAGCTTAGCAGGAATGCATTTGCAGAAAGGTTTTCATTTCATTCTGAATAGCCCAGGCATCTGTGCTTCAAAAGCTATTCTCTTCCCAGTGCACAGTAAAGCAGTTTTCAAAGTCCTTGACTTATTGAAAAAAATCCCTGCTTCCCATATGCACCGGAATGCTGATTGAGATGACCTTACATATCTGCAGCCCATCAGCCTTTTCTTCTTTCTCCTGGGAAGGAGACTTGTTTATGAAATTATGTTTTCAATAGCAGGAGCAGGCAGCATTCTGATTAGCCTAGCAGTTTGCCCCTTGGAAAAGGAACAAGAATGACACAGGAGCCAAAGTTTTAATTGCATTGGCAGTTTTCCCCATTCATAAAAGTTCAGGGGGAAGAAAGATTCAGGACAGGGTGACATGTAAGTGTGCCATGCATACACAGAGCTGGTGTGTGCTCTGTTGTTTAACAGGCTCTATTGCAATGTACTTTTTTTTTTTAGGCACACTTCTATTAACACAGAAAGCAGCTCTGTGAGCCAGTCACAGACTAACAACCTCCTTTCCAACATATAGCTCATGAAGGTGACCACTACTGTTCTTCAATGCATTTCAGACAGGCATAGGTGACTTAGCTGTGATGAAAACCCAACTTGGACCTTGTGCTGTGTAGCTTTGTCCTATTCCAGGCTGCTGTGCCTATCAAAAGCATTATAAAAATGTGGAGGAGATGGAGAAAGAAAGTCATTGTTATCCTCTGTTATTCTGAAGAAAATTCAGACAATAAATTCCTTCTGAAAGAAGAAGTATCAGAGTAGATCTGGGCACCTGAGCTCATGTGTGTGCTGATCTCATCATCAGCCTTGCTGGATCTCCAGTCCAATGGATTCACTCTGGGACAAAGAGAAGCCAGTTTCTCCTCTGAGAGGTGGATGGTAGACTTACCTTGTGATGATCCATCCACTCTGCTCCATGGAGAGGCTGAAATGGGTTGTGAGGAGGCTTTGAACCTCTCTGGGTAGAGCTGTCCTCTGTTCCTGGGCACTAGCAACACAAAACAGAGGGTAGATCAAGGTATGAGAATGTTAACTGACAATGTTGGTGTACCAAGAGAACTCTCAGGTAGTGTGAATCAAGTATTGTCACTTGAAATCATTATGAATCAGTGAATTACTGCTGCAGCTGCTGTTATTAATAAAACATCAAGCACCAATTGTCATTAGATAAGGTCTGGGAACAGCAGTGTGTTATAACCTTACATGAAAATGCCACTTATTTACAATATATTTAAGATTCCAACATGGGGCCTAATGCAATTAGTCAAAATCATTTTGAATATTGCTAAGCATCCCTAGGATGTCTCAACAGGCTAAGGGAAATCTAAGTAGAGTTAAAAAGTCACTATTAATGACCCTGCTGTGATGGAATAAAATAGAAGCTGCTGCTCCTTGCTAAGCAAATGAAACCAAAGAGACATTACTTATCCCTGCTATTAATTCCATGGTCTTAGTTCCTAATGGAAATTTTCTGATTTCCTTTTCCATAAATACATTTTCCTCCAATAATTTGACTTATGTCTTGAACAAAGTGCCAGCTTGCTTCAAATAGCTCTGTGCTAGTTCCAGGTTTCTCTATAATTTAGTTAGAGCTCTTACATATCCCACTCAGGGTGTTTTTTTTCTATGTTTTGGAAAACAAGAGTTTGGTTTTTTGTTTTATAAATTTGGGTAACTGAAAATTTCACACATTTTAAATATTTATTTTGGGGAGATAATTAGAACAGTCAAGGGCTGTATGCTGGGCACATTTGGAAGTGTTAATAGGAAACACAAGCTTAAGGTTATTCAACACATTACAACATGTATTGCACTTGAGTTTCTTAGTATCTTTCTAAGGTTTATATATTTAGTGTAAAGTCCTTGGAGTGGGGTTTTTTTTTGTGGTTTCATCTTTGGTTTTCTTCCCCAGGTCTCTATCTCAAGATGAGATACTTTGCTTGGTTTTCCAGATTTTCACTTAGGAATATGATAACAAGGAGGTTAAGGGACCTTAGGATACAGGGGTAATGGATTCAAACTGAAAGAAGGCAGATTTAGACTAGATCTAAGGAAGAACCTTTTTATGATGAGGGTGGTGGAACAGTGGAGCAGGTTGCTCAGAGGAGTGTTCAGTGCCCCATCCCTGGAAATATCCAAGGTCAGGTTGAACAGGGTTCTGAGGAACCTGATCTAGTTGAAGATGTCCCTGTTTATTGCAGAGGGATTGGACTAGATGACCTTTAAAGGACCCTTCCAACCTAGCCATTTGATGATTGCATGAATTTATAATTTTAAAATATTACATTAATAACCCCCTCCCAAATGATCTCCTACCCCCATACCCATAAGTGATCTGGGAAGGTTAAGTCAAGAATAGCCCTAAGAAACTACTGAGTGTACTGTAGAAATAGTCTTGGGGAATTGAGGGGGTTTGTAATCAACCCAGGGTCTATTTGGTGAGGAGAAATCAGGTATGGTGAGTCTCTTGCTTGCCAAAGCAACTCTTAGAGTGTGTGATCTGTCAAATGTTTTGTTACAGAAATACTTGAGTTTGCCAGGACAGAGGAGGATATAAAGAAGCTCCCAAATATCCCCCAAATCCACATCCCATATCCCACCCCATCCTTCTCTGACTCTGTGCTGCTCAACTTGTCTTAAAACTCCCACTCCAAAGCCTTGTTCATTGTTCTGCTTTTTTGACCTGAATACAACGTCCATATCAACCAAGCCAGCTCAGGATAAAATCTCTCCCATTTCAGCCTGCCAGGAAACACCCTTAAGCCAGAGATTCATGTGTGGTGCAATCTTTTCTCAGGAACCACCTTCTCTGGAGCATTATATGTCTTCCAGCAGAATGAACTATGTTTCCTGGGGGTCTGTACATCTTCCAACAGAGTCAACTACCTTTCAAGGGGGCTTTCTGTCTTCTGACAGGGTATGTGAGCCAGGTTTGGTGCTGTGATGGCAGTGCTGAAAATGGTGAGCACAGTTGTGATTTCATATAAGCATCACCAACCACTTTTCCCTCCCCCCAGCGTTTGTGTTCACTTTTAAAATACAATCTTTGAGGATTCTGGTGGACAACAAGCTCAGTATGAGTGAACAAAGCAAGCCAACAGGATGCTGAGTTGTATCAACAAGGGCATCACCAGCAGAGGTAAAGAGTCATTATCCCACTCCACTCAGTGCTTGTCAGGCCATGCTTGGAATATTGGGTTCAGTTTTGGTCCCCACTAGACTAAAAAGATGTGGACAGGCTGGAGAGGGTCCAGAGAAGGGCCACCAAGATGAGCCAAGGACTGTAAAGCTGCCATATGAGGAAAGGCTGAGAGAGATGGGTTTGTTCAGCCTTGAGAAAAGAAGGCTCAGGGGAGACCTTCTNCTATCTCAAGATGAGATACTTTGGTTGGTTTTCCAGATTTTCACTTAGGAATATGATAACAAGGAGGTTAAGGGACCTTAGGATACAGGGGTAATGGATTCAAACTGAAAGAAGGCAGATTTAGACTAGATCTAAGGAAGAACCTTTTTATGATGAGGGTGGTGGAACAGTGGAGCAGGTTGCTCAGAGGAGTGTTCAGTGCCCCATCCCTGGAAATATCCAAGGTCAGGTTGAACAGGGTTCTGAGGAACCTGATCTAGTTGAAGATGTCCCTGTTTATTGCAGAGGGATTGGACTAGATGACCTTTAAAGGACCCTTCCAACCTAGCCATTTGATGATTGCATGAATTTATAATTTTAAAATATTACATTAATAACCCCCTCCCAAATGATCTCCTACCCCCATACCCATAAGTGATCTGGGAAGGTTAAGTCAAGAATAGCCCTAAGAAACTACTGAGTGTACTNCTTTAAAGGACCCTTCCAACCTAGCCATTTGATGATTGCATGAATTTATAATTTTAAAATATTACATTAATAACCCCCTCCCAAATGATCTCCTACCCCCATACCCATAAGTGATCTGGGAAGGTTAAGTCAAGAATAGCCCTAAGAAACTACTGAGTGTACTGTAGAAATAGTCTTGGGGAATTGAGGGGGTTTGTAATCAACCCAGGGTCTATTTGGTGAGGAGAAATCAGGTATGGTGAATCTCTTGCTTGCCAAAGCAACTCTTAGAGTGTGTGATCTGTCAAATGTTTTGTTACAGAAATACTTGAGTTTGCCAGGACAGAGGAGGATATAAAGAAGCTCCCAAATATCCCCCAAATCCACATCCCATATCCCACCCCATCCTTCTCTGACTCTGTGCTGCTCAACTTGTCTTAAAACTCCCACTCCAAAGCCTTGTTCATTGTTCTGCTTTTTTGACCTGAATACAACGTCCATATCAACCAAGCCAGCTCAGGATAAAATCTCTCCCATTTCAGCCTGCCAGGAAACACCCTTAAGCCAGAGATTCATGTGTGGTGCAATCTTTTCTCAGGAACCACCTTCTCTGGAGCATTATATGTCTTCCAGCAGAATGAACTATGTTTCCTGGGGGTCTGTACATCTTCCAACAGAGTCAACTACCTTTCAAGGGGGCTTTCTGTCTTCTGACAGGGTATGTGAGCCAGGTTTGGTGCTGTGATGGCAGTGCTGAAAATGGTGAGCACAGTTGTGATTTCATATAAGCATCACCAACCACTTTTCCCTCCCCCCAGCGTTTGTGTTCACTTTTAAAATACAATCTTTGAGGATTCTGGTGGACAACAAGCTCAGTATGAGTGAACAAAGCAAGCCAACAGGATGCTGAGNTACAAGGAGTCACATGGAAATGATGCAGGGTGATGGGTACAAGTTACTTGTGAGGAGATTTCGACTGGACACGGGGAAAATTTTCACAATGAGAAAAATCAACCATGGGAATAATCTCCCAAGGGAAGTGGTGGAGTCCCCAGCATTTGACACTTAAGATTCAGCTGAAGAGGGTGATGGGAGGTCTTGTCTAGACCACGCTTTTGCCAAGAAAGGTTGG
>VYZX01013856.1:36947-65820 GCA_013401335.1 Brachypteracias leptosomus | reverse complement strand
AAATGATGCAGGGTGATGGGTACAAGTTACTTGTGAGGAGATTTCGACTGGACACGGGGAAAATTTTCACAATGAGAAAAATCAACCATGGGAATAATCTCCCAAGGGAAGTGGTGGAGTCCCCAGCGTTTGACACTTAAGATTCAGCTGAAGAGGGTGATGGGAGGTCTTGTCTAGACCACGCTTTTGCCAAGAAAGGTTGGACCAGATGATTCTTGAGATCCTTTCCAAGATGGCAGTAGATAGACCAACTCCCTCTGCACTATTTCTGCCATTTCCCATGAGGAACACCTCTCTAAGGTACATGCTGATCCTACCTTCAATCACAACAAGCCCCTCCAGTTTCACTGCTTCTCCAGATATAAATGTCAGGCATGTTTAGATGAGCTTGTTCCCTGATTTTTTTTTCATCTTACCTTACTCTTTTTTATTCTGGAGACAGTTCAACAGTTTTGGAGCCTGTCCTCCCAGAACCTGTGCCTGGTGAAGAAGCAGTGGTTTAACAGCTTGATGCCATGGGTGTATTTTTATGAAATAAAAGTCCATTATTGTAGCAAAAACCTCCATTCCAAAGCCATTAACCTGATGATCAGGAAGAGAATATTCAGAGACAAACAAACAAGCTCAAACAAGCTGTTCCTGAAATGGTTTTCCAATTATCATCCAGGTGTCTATCTGGGAGCTTGTATTCATTGTGTATATTCTGACAAGGTAACAATGCTCCAGAAATAATGCAAGTACAATTATATGGACCCATGTATTATGCTTTTCTAACCACATTTCTCTTTGTGTGACAACACCCATGGTGTATATTGGCCTTTAGCCACTTTCTACTCCCTGTAAAATTACATCATGGACTATATGCAAGTAGATATTTCAGAAGAGCCTCCAAAAGAACAGACTAAAGGAAGACAGGGACAGCAGACAAGTGATTTTAGAAAGGGCTGTGTGTAATTCCATTTGTATTAAAACTAGGAAAGTTTCAGAGCAGAGCAACAAGATGATAAAATCTCAGGAACAACTTGGATCTGAGGAAGGACTGAGCAGATGAGGCTTCTTCAATCTGGGAAAGATGGTATAAACTTGCAGCCATATGAATGGCATGAAAAGGTTGGGCAGACTGAAAATTGCTCTGTTTCTTCAGGCCAGATGAAAAATGAGTCCTCTGAAGCACTTATTACCCTCAGTTTTCCTGATTTAGGTTTGTGATATAGGCAGAATTAAAAGGAGGTCATAATACCTGTGAGAGAGGTTTCACTAGGTACTGACTACTTATTGATTTCAGAACCAGATGGAGGAGTCATTTACTGAAGTGTAGACACTTAAAGTGTAGGTGTCTCCATCTTAACTGTGTTCCCTCAAAGCTTGCTTTATACTGAATGGAGAGTGAGTCAATCAACTTAGTGAAGTCCAAGACATGATTCATCTCATTCTAAAATAGATAAAATAGATCAGACTGACTGAAGCCTCAACAGGCCTGTTTCATTCCATGGGCTCCAGAAGAGAAACCATGTTTCAGGTGTAGAAATCTACACTGTAATTAAAAGCAGTGCCACCAAGCTTTCCATTGTGTCTGACAGATCTGGGGACTGATTTATGTGGCTTTCACTGGCTGCTTGACTTCAACTACCCCAGCAACTAGACATATGGAATAGGAGTTGTGATGGCTGGATGGGGCTCTGACTAACCTGCTCTAGTGGGAGGTGTCCCTGCCCATGGCAGGGGGGTTGGAACTAGATGATCTTGAAGGCCCCTTCCAACTCTGACGATTCAATGATTCTAAGACACCAGAACTTTAAATGTCCCCTTCCCTTTGAGATGACCAGCTCCAAGTCCAGAGGAGGGATAGTCATTGCTGCTAGCTGGATTGTGAGTCTCAGCTAGAAGGCTGACTATGGCTGAGCCTTGTTAAGAAGTTGTATCCCTCCTTCCATATCACTTATCATCTTTCTTAATTGCTAGAAATTATTGCACCTTCTGGTCTGCCTCTGTAACTTCTCATGGTGTCAGCCTGCCAAAACGACCAGGTCAGAAAATCTCAATTGAAATAACTGAGATACAATTAGCTGGAGTGAAGCTGATAACCACTTACCCAACTTCAGTAGGAGCACTGCAGCATCTCTGATCTTTGAGTGAGTTGTCTGTGTTGTGTGTCTTTTTAATGTATGTGTGAGCGTAGCTGAAAAACTTAGTGGAAAGCAGCACCAGCACCAGAGGGAAGTGACCATCTGCTGTCTTTAGAGAGAAATCTGTCTTGACAAACATTGCAGAAACTGCTTTTCCTTTTTCATATGTGTGCTGGACAACCTACAAACCACAGAAACCAAATGCTCTGGAGTACATATTCCTGACAGGTAAGAAATGTACTGTAATAGTTGGATGATGAATGAGTGTTTAGAAAACCTGACATGTATATAATTGCACATAAAGACAAAACAATCAGCTGCACTTTACTTCAGAGTGATATTGTAGACAGTCACACTGTCTAAAAGCTACAGCAGTATGTACTCATGGATTTTCTCATGCATAATGAGATCTGTATAATTTTGCTCATCCAAACACTTGAAAGGTGCCCATGAATTGCAGCTGCCATTCATTGCAAGACTGTTTAAATTGATTTTCCCCTCCAGCTTCATAACCTGGGCCATACTTACCAGGATGGGAAAGATGAAGTTAGGTACCAATTGATCCTATTTTGTAAAAAAATAGTGACATAATTTGCACTAAGGAATAACTTCACAGAATCACAGAATAACTCTGGTTGGAAAAGACCTTTAAGATCATCAAGTCCAATCATAATCTATCTCTACCCACTTCTACACCATATCCTTGTGCACCCTATCTAGGTGGCTTTTAAATACATTCATTACTGAACTCCTCTTGGGCCTGCAGCCCACTCCAGAACAAGGTCAGGCTTGATGGGGCTTTGAGCAGCCTGACCTAGGAAGAGATGTCCCTACTTGTGTAGGGAGGTTGGACAAGATGACCTCTAGAGGTCCCTTCCAGCCTCAAACATTCTATGATTCTATGAAGAATTTCAGGCATCAGCTAAATTATAATTCATTCCTACCTCCAAAGACCCATTCTAGCAAAACCTATTCATTCCCCTTTTAAAATAAACATCTATTGCATGCAGGTGACATAATGTGTAGTTTCCTTTGCTTTCATGAGTGACTTGCAGTCCAAGAGCCAAAGTTCAAATATTGCAGAAAAAAAGACATTAATCATAGTAATAGGAAGGAAATATGAGCCTCATTTTCTAATTAACATAAGGAGTCAGAGCAAGATCCACTGAAGCTTGAACACAAGTATAAGAACATTGAAAAAACCCAGTGTTAAGATACCAACCTTAACAATAACAGGGGGATTCTTTGAACTACTCTTCTTTCCAGAAGATACGGTGGCTTTTCTATATATAAATGGGGAAAAGACAAACAGACTTTTCATTAGGACCTGTAATCACAGGACAAGGAGTAACAGTTTTAAACTGAAAGAGGGTAGATTTAGATTGGAGATGAAGAAGAATTTTTTTATGATGAGAGTGGGGAGACACTGGAATAAGATTCCCAGAGAAGTTGTGGATGCCCCATCATTGGAAATGGTCAAGGTGAAGGTGGACAGGGCTTTGAGCAACCTAATCTAGTGAAAGATGTTCCTGCCCATGGCAAGAGAGTTAGACTAGATGATCTTTGAAGGTCCTTTCTAACCCAACCTGGGATGCTCTGATTCTCCTCAAGAGACAGCAAAGTTGCTAAAGAGAGGATATTTATTAATAACTGTGAAGTATAAGGAAGGTTCCTGCATCTAATATCAGGACAGCTTAACTTTAAATCAGAATCCAGTTCTGACAAAAGTTTCCTGGCTGTTTCCAGGGCTTCCAAATAGGGTTGAGTTGATTCAGTTCCCGACCAAGTCAGGATCTTAATGAATAGGAACTAGAAAAACCTCAACCTTTCTCTTCCAGAGAAGGAATGTGAATTTTTGTGATTTTTTAGTGAATATACCTGCTAATAACTTTTTATCTTTTCTTGCTATCTGTTAGGCTATGACCAGAGAAAAAGAATAGTTTGTAAGTATCTAACTTTTCATTGTTTCATTGTAGGAGTGAAGTATTCAGGTTTCACAATATCTGAAAGCTCCCCCACCTTGTATTAGAGTATTCTGAGGAAATAAATATTGCAGCATTAGGAATCAATGACATATTGCACTGACTGTTCCATTTAAGGGACTCTAATGATGGATCCCCAACAGGTTCTTCATTTAATTCCTCCTGTTCTGAGGAGGAGGAATCATATACTCTGAGGCACTTTTAAAAATAAACTTCCAATATGCTGAAGCTTTCGCTCCTTTCCAAACTTTGAAATTAGTGAAACTGTGTGCAAAATAATGACACTCCTCTCTACTCTGAAAACCTTTTCTCACCTAAAATTAGTCAGTAATCGCAGAGCATCAGATAAAATCACTACCTGTTCTTACTGACACAGCTCCAAAACAAAGCCTTCAAACTTGCCAATTTATGTGAATGAATCACAAGCAGAATCACTGTAGCTGGTGGAGGATTCAGTCATGCTTAGCTGATTTACACCTCCTGAAGTTCTCTTCTCCATTCCCCAGATGGATGACAAACTTTTCTGAACATGTCTGGTCTCTCCTCATTACTATTAACACCTTCCCACACTACAAAGTGGGTGTCTGAACCCTAAAGTGGATCTCTGTGCTTTATTGCCCCTAATAGATGAGAGTAGAACACTGTGGTATTTGCTTGTTCCTGACAGTCTCCTGAGAATATATAAGAAGCAGCATCTCTGGTCTTATGGGATCTTAATTCTCAGCAACTGCTGTGCCACTGTGTCATAATCATTGAATTGGCTTCTTTTCTCTGCCTCTAGTTTTCATTCCTCTGAGTCACATTCCTCCACTGTGGGGATTTTCCCCATCCAGAGACGAGGATTTAATGTCTTATCACAAGATGCAATCTGGGTTGTGTTGGGTTTCAGCATATATTTTCATATATTTTCAGCTGGGTTTGGACTCTGCAGAGATTCCTAGAAGAAGGTGATAACAGTTGATGGGAATAGTTTAAGACCATATGTTGCTATAAAATTGAAGAATTAGACACAGCCTGGCAAACAACTGTGCTGCATGGTGTGCAGGCTCAAAATAAAAATGGAGGTATAGCCCAATCTTCTGTACAATTTACAGAAGGACAAATTAACACCACAATGAACATGGTTCCAGAGAGTCTGATTTATGACCATGATCACCTTTGTAAACACCTCAAAGAGTCAAGCTGCAACTGCTAATTAGCATCCCCCAGGAAATGCAGCCATTTAGCTGTTGATTTTAACTGGCCTAATGGCCACGACATGGAAGAGATGTTTTCCTAAGGAAAGGAGAATATTGGAAAATTCAGTAAATATATCAGAACAATGCATCCAAAAGCTGTTGTGTTCACTAAAGAGCTTCATCTTCCTGAAGTAGAAAGGTACCATCTTTGGCCTGGAATCCATGGGGTTTTTCTATTTATTTTCTATTTATTTTTCTATTTATTTTCTATTTCTTTTTCTATTTCTTTTCTTTTTATTGTTCTATTTATTTTCTATTAAAGAAAACACAAAGTGAAGTCTAGTTTCTACTGCATGAACAGCATGAGAGGGACTTCTCAGAAAATAAGATACCATTTTAGTGCCATTTCTCCAGATTTCCCCTCTGTCCTAGCTCAGCTGAAATAGTCTATTCTGGTTGTGCAACATATTTTTAACTAAACAGGTGTCTGATCAAAAATGAGAAATAATTATGAATCACTCTGTAGGTCTTCATGGAATTTGGGCTACTCTATTAATGGTGAATAACTCTGTATGCAAATTGTTATTATTAACATTTAAAACAAATCTGGCATCTTTTAATAAGTATTAAAAATCATTGAAGTGTTTGCAGGCTGTCCTTCTGCTGTCTTTTTTTCTGTTTGATTTAGAATCTGTGATTCAATCAGGCATGAATCTTTACTCATGTATCTTGTTCTTGTTCTGCTCTTATAAATTATATGTTCTTCCTTTTCTACTCTTGCCCCCATTTAACAAGCCTGGAAATAGTTAGGCTGCCTAGAAAATTCAGTATCGTTTCACACGTTACCCTCTGTAGAGCTGAATCTATTTTTTTTCCTGTGGCTGCATATTAACAGTAAAATATTTCGTATTTCTCCCTGTGTATCTACAATACAGATATGCTCACGAGCTCTCTGCAGTTATAAAAAGCCTCCACTTGCCCCTTGTGACCTTGTCACCACAAATTGCTTTTAGATTCTGTGCCATTTGAACAAACACAGCAATTCACTTTCATGTTGCTGCAAACGTTAAGGGGAAAAAATTAAAAAAAAAGGTGCTACAGTATGCAGTATATGTCCAGGATCATTCTCACTTTGAAACACACTTTTCCTCACCTTGCTTTGAGGCTAAAGTTCAAGGAATTAATGCTACTGATATGCAACAGTTTCTGTTCAATCACACTTGCTTGGTAACATCTCTTCTGCTTGGACTCAGAGGATGAGCTGAGCTATGCTGTGCTTGGAGGAGGACAACGTAGATGGGTTTGGTCTTAAGTGGAATTATTTCAGTGAACTGGTAGATGAAAGGGCAGTGGACTGAGCTGTTACAACTCCAGACTGAAAGCAAGCCCACCAGTGTTTTAGCTTTATGTCCAGCCATCCCCTCTGGACATATTTGTAATATACTATTATCAAGCCTATACCAAGGTACCAAATATTCATGGTCTCCTCTCATGATTATACCTCCCTGACACAGCCTAAACTCCCAGACTTTTGAGTTTCTGACCCTTGAGAGTTCAGGGGTTGCCACATATTCCATTCATAGCTCTGCTCTTCATTGACTTGGATTTCTTTTTGTTTTTCCCTGTGTTTTTAGGACTGTCTTCACTAGTTGAAAAAGTGTACTGTAGAAGCCCTTACGTTGACAGGGTCTGTTTAAGCTCTATGACTGACTTTAATTAATGCATTAATTAGTTTGCTGGAGAGGAACTATTTAATAGCAGAAATGCTTCTCTATGCTCATGCATATCTATGAATTCTTCCCTGCTCTGCATGGATGGGTCAGGGATCAACACTGTCCAGAGGAGATAAAGCATTAGCTCCTCATCTAGAGAACACAGGTGATGTTTCTGTTACTACCTTTGCTTGTGTTTCTGGCTAGGTCAATTTCTTCTTATGTGTGTTCAAAGAGACCCAAACCAGGGGCTGATTCTTTCCCTGTTCCTGTCACAACTTAAAATATTCATGGTCTCCTCCCCTGATTATACCTTCCTGACCCAGCTTCAACTCCCAGTCTTTTGAGTTTCTGACCCTTTAGAGTTCAGGGGTTGCCTAAAAGGATAAAATTCAACTCAGATTTTTCTGCTGAGAAGTTCATCTGCAGGTGCCCAAGTCAATGTCAATGCAGATGAACTTAATCTGCTGGTTCACAATAATATTGTCTTGCCCCCTATTCTGTGTGACAAGGGCAATAGGAGATGATATCTAGGAAAATCACATCTGTCTGGCTATGTTTTATCATTCATTCCCTTTATATTCTCTGCGTGTGATGTATTAGGGATGCTAGAGGGTCTGTCTCTGCCTAATCCTTTTAGTATCCATTTATGGACCTGCTATCCATCAATTTGTTTAATTTCATTTTGAACTTCTGATCCTGTCTGACCCTATTCTGTGGCAACTATAGAATTTCACTGTCCATTGTATTATAAAGTCCTTTGTTTTACCTAGTTTGCCTTGTTTTATTGAGTGTTTCCAACCCTAGCACTGTGGAATTTGTTACATTCAGCTTACCCACATCTTTATAAACTGAATCATTTCACTTCTCTGCCTTGTCTAGTCTAAACTGAAGGATCCACTCACCGAGATCAGCTCCAGGGTACGTATAGTCCGCACTGGAGAGGGAAATCGTGGCAAAAGGGAGCAGCAAAGAGCACTTTTGGGGGGCTTTTTGGCTCTTTCTGAAGCCCAGGCGGCGCCCAGGCGGCTCTGAGGGGCGGGCAGCTGGTGGGCGGGCAGCTGAGGCGGCGTGGGCGGAGGGCGGAGCCAAGAGCCCCCGGCGCCTGATCTGAACGAGCTGTAAACACGGCAGTGGTCACTCACCGAAGGAGACCAGCTCCAGGGTAGCTAATCCCGCACTGGGGAGGGAAATCGCGGCCAGAAGGGACGGGCAAGGAGCCCTTTTGGGGGCTTTTTGAAGCCCAGCCGGCTCTGAGGGGCGGGCAGCTGGTGGGCGGCTGCTGAGGCGGCCTGGGCGGGGGGCGGAGCCCANAATGGAGAGAGGTCCCTCCTCGGAGAGACAAGAGAAAACCTTCTGGGCCCTCCTCATCTTCCCTGTTGCCATGGTACAATAGATGTGGGGCTTTGGGACTTGATGGCCAGGAGAGTGAAGGTGGAAACAAGGATCCATCTGGTGAGTCCCCCACAGCTTGTCACTCACCCCCATGTCTTAGGACTTCTTCAATTAAGAAGAAAAGGAGAGTGATTGTAGTGGGTGACCCTCTTCTGAGGGGAATGGAGGGGCCCATTTGTCCACCAGACCCATCCTACAAGGAGCTCTGCTGCCTCCCTAGGGCTCAGATTAGAGATGTTAAAAGGGAGGTCCCTGCTCTGGTGCAGCCCTCTGATTATTACCCTTGGTTAGTTATCCAGGCAGGTAATGATAAGGTTGTAGAGGAGTCTAATGGCAGTCAAAAAGGACTTCAAGGCACTGGGGAGACCAGTTGAAGGCTCAGGTGGTGTTTTCATCAATCCTTGAAGTGGTGGGGAAAAACAGAGGGTGGAAAACACACCTGATTAACACGTGGCTCAGAGACTGGTGCCACCGTTGGAATTTTGGTTTCTTTGATCATGGGGAAGTTGGTGAGGGACTTTTTAGGATGTCAGGTAGTGGTAGGACTAGGAGGAACTGCTCAAAGCTAGAGGTGGGGAGATTCAGATTAGATGTTAGGAAGAAGTTCTTCACCACGGGGGTGGGGAGACACTGGCACAAGTTGCCCAGAGAGGTGCTGGAAGCCCCATCCTTGGCAGTTTTGAAGGCCAGATGGATGGGGCTCTGAGTAACCTGATCCTAGTGGGAGGTGTCCCTGCCTGTGGTAGGGGGGTTGGAACAGGATGATCTTTAAGATCCCTTCCAACCCTGACAATTCTATGATTCTATGTGGCACCTGGTCTGCTGACAACAGGTGGGATGCACCTGTCCCAGAGGGGAAAAAGGATTTTGGGGCAGGAGTTAGCAGGAGTTCATGCCTCCTAAAAGGACCTACCACTGGCCAAAGATGAACCCACCAGTGACCCTGGTGGTACCTAGAGATAACATGCTTATGGAAAGGTAATGCTGCACAGCAGATGTAAGAGAAAGGAGTGATCAAAATGTGAGAGAAACAATCCTGCAGACCCTAAAGTGAGAGAAGAAAGAGGAATGAAGTGCTCTAGACACTGGATCAGAGTTACCCTTGTAGCCCATGGTCATGACCATCATGATGCAGGTTGTTCTTCTGCAGTCTATGGAGAACCATGGTGGAGCATCTTTTTCTTCCCTCTTTTTGTCCTGTTTCTTTCTTCCCATCTTCTGTCCATTGCTCTCAATTCTTTCTTCCCAGGCTTACCACTAGCTTCAAGTCCATTTTTTATTGTACAACAGAAATATATTTTATTACAACTTGAGCTCATTAAATAGGTCAGAGAACATAATTAATGATAAAAATTCTAACACCTCCCCAACCTGTAGAAAGTACAGTTAATTACTTTATACAGAAGTACTTAACACTCAGAATTGTTCTAGCTTAAATTCTCATACTAAAAAGAGAGACTAATCTGGGAGCCCTTGATACTGGCCTAATTCATGTTATTTAACTAAAATTTGTTAACCTTTATTAGCATTAACCTTTGACTTTGTTAACATAATTAATTGAAATATAAATGCATGGATAAATGTCTGTGGGATAATACTTTTTAAAAAATAATTTGAAAGGGAGATATTTAACCTCCTCTAATACCTCAAGAAAATGTCTAGATTATGTTGCCCTTAACTGGTCTCTGAATTGCCTGGGAGCATGGAAGTAATTAGTGGGTGGTTGTGATGGCAAGGGAAAGA
Source organism: Brachypteracias leptosomus (assembly GCA_013401335.1). Taxonomy (NCBI): domain Eukaryota; kingdom Metazoa; phylum Chordata; class Aves; order Coraciiformes; family Brachypteraciidae; genus Brachypteracias; species Brachypteracias leptosomus. Next base: position 55,684 of record VYZX01013856.1, on the reverse strand, counting down.
ATGGTCAGTCTGTGCTGGGCCAGATGCTGCACATCAAGCTGCTGCTTTCCTGTGGCTATTTTCATAAAACAAAGCAGAGCACAGATTCTCTGACCTCTCCAGTTTGAGCCACACTTGTGTATGAAGGGAAAAAAGCAACACAAGCATTAAGTATTTATTAAGATACCTACTTTGGTAAAAAAAAGAGTCAGAGTTGTTAGAATTGTTGTAAAGAACTGGGGAAGTTTGCCAGGGAAGGATCTCTCTACAGGTGCCCTATGCCTGTACTCACTTCCTAAAAATGAGCAGCTAACTGTACCTGGAGATTAGATGAAGTGCATCTTCAGACTTCCCCAGAATTCCTGGTGTTACTCCAGCATCAGGACAGTTTGTGTCCCTTGACTATCGTAGGAGCAGGTCAGACGTAGAGGCTGTAGCAGAGAACAGACTCTCCAATCTGCCACACTCATGTGGAACCCTGTCTCAGATGTACATGTGAAAAGTGTTCCAAGCACTTGAAAGGAGCATGTCTTGTATGAATGGAGCATCTCTCGTATGAAGACAGGCTGAGAGAGTTGGGGCTGTTCAGCCTGGAGAAGAGAAGGCTCTGGGGGACCTTAGAGTGACCTTCCAGGACCTGAAGGGGGCTACAGGAAGGCAGGGGAAGGTCTATTCAAAAGGGTTTGTAATGATAGGACCAGGAGTGATGGTTTGAAGCTGGGAAAGGAGAGATTTAGAGTGGATATTAGGAAAAAGTTCTTTAATCTGAGGGTGATAGATGAGTGGAAGGGGCTGCCCAGAGAGGGGGTGGAGGCCCCATCCCTGGAGTCCTTCAAGGTCAGGCTGGATGGGGCTCTGAGCAGCCTGCCCTAGGTAGAGATGTCCCTGCTGGTGGAGGGAGGTTGGACCAGATGACCTCTAGAGATCCCTTCCAGCCTCAAACATTCTATGATTCTCTGTTGAGTCCAAGAGAAAGTCTGAGGAAATGTTGAGAGATAGTTCCCCAGTTATTTAAGACTGGGGGCCTGGGATATCACTGCTACAGCCCCTTTTTGTCCTGCACCTTTGACTTTTCTTCTAAGGGGAAACAAAGAATACTGTCTGTGGGAAGAGGGGAACTGAAAATCTCCCTGGAGTTTACCACTCCTGAGGTGAACAGCCTCCTCACTCCTCCATGGAGGATAAAGAGGTGGCATAAAGTCACAGTACAAAGTTACTGTCTGTAGTTGCTCTTTAGATTCCCACCTTGCTCTTTGAAACAATTTACAGAGGGTTTATAGAGTATTATTACAAATATTTTTCTTAAATCTCTGCCTGCCATATCAGTTCCCCTTACAGCCTTGAAAACTGTACACAGTTCCATGGAAAAATAAAAGTTAGCCAATAAATTTTAGAAAACACTACAAAGTATAAATCTTCATTCTCCTTATTGCATCTTAATCTGTATATCTGTAGAAATGGGGAGTGCTTGCTCTGCTGCTCTGTAATTCCTTTCAGATTCTTTTCATCAGCAATTGTCCTGTTTATTTTCTTTTTAAACTCATTTTCTCCTTTTTTTAACCTTGAGATTGCATTCATTAGCCTTGTAAGCAATTTTACAACAATATTTGTCCAGAAACTTGTGTAGAATATGATGACACTTGTGTGCACAGAATTTCATTACATATATTATACACCTAATATTGCATATAATTTTATATCCAATGCCCAATCAAAACATTTCTGTCCTTTATGATCTCTTCAGAAAGCAATGTGAAGTTTGATTGAAAATGACAAGGGCACAAAACTTTGATAAAAGCAGTTTCTTTTTCATTCTTTTAGCCATAAGAGTTTAGCTAGATTACATCTCCCAGGCAAAAGTTCTGATTTAACCAGGAGGCCTTTTTCCTGTATGTGATGGCTACTTTCATGCATCTTCCTTTATTTTCTTTCACTGTCCAAGCCCTCAGGATAGTTCTTGGCAGGAACACAAACCTCAGATGCATCTCTCTTAAAAGTGTTCACAAATAATCAGTAACTCAAAGCTAGGGTTTATATCAGAGTAAGTGAAAGGCAAGTTGGACAAAAGACAGGAGTGTCAGATGGATCTATGGAGACCTGGTAAGCAGGGAAAAATTAGGATTTTAGGAAAATCATAAAAGTGGGAAATACTTAACGTGGAGCTCTCAGTCAATAGAAAAGTTATCTTTTAAGTTTAAAATTCACTATTAAGTTATCAGACAGGTCCTCAAGGGAAGGATTGTCTCTAGGCCACTGAAGGAATGCATGAATGACTTCTGAGAGGTGTCTTTGTCTGTTGTACAACTCAATTTCCTGAATTGAAGCTCAGTTAATAGCAGTAATTTCTTTTTATTTCACCTGACCATGTTTATTAGGGTGTTTTACTAACTGTTCAATAGCATGCAGCACAACTAGACTGTAGTTTCTCTGGGAAGGAGCAGTGGGAGTCCTGTGTCATCACTACACTGCTGCTCTCAGTAATAATGAGAGATTCTAGTGGAGTACTAAAGATAGAATAAATTTTATCTTCACTTGGAGGACTTTTTACCAAAGCCTGTGACAGGACATGGGGCAAAGGTTTTAAACTCAAAGAAGGCTGGACACAAGGAAGACATTTTTTATTGAGTGGACTCATAATAAAGAAGGAAGAGAAGGCTCCCAGGGGACCTTCTGGTGGCCTTCCAGAATCTGAAGGGGGCTACAAGAAAGCTGGGGAGGGACTTTTGAGGCTGTTGGGTAGTGGTAGAACTGGGGGGAATGGGTCAAAACTAGAGGTGGGGAGATTCAGATGAGATGTTAGGAAGAAGTTCTTGCCCAGGAGGGTGGGGAGACGCTGGCACAGGTTGGCCAGAGAGGTGCTGGAAGCCCCATCCCTGGACATTTGGAAGGCCAGGCTGGCTGGGGCTGTGAGTAACCTGCTCTAGTGGGAGGTGTCCCTGCCCATGGCAGGGGGGTTGGAACTGGATGATCTTTGAGGTCCCTTCCAACCCTGACAATTCTATGATTCTATGACTAGGTTGCCCAGAGAAGTTGTGTGAAGTCATCAGTTGCAGTACCCATGCTGAGCCAGGGTATATATGGAAAAGCCATTTCCAAGGGGGCAGTTTTTAAGCTGATTGAAATCTTCATAACTCTGGTGAGATCCAGAGAGTCAGAGACTTAAGAGTGAGAATGCAGCCCTGACCTTCTCTAAGGAAAAATACTACAGTTAAAATAAGCTGCTTCTGCTTTCTGCAGAAACTGCAAGTGTCTGGATGTATCACCATGTGATTAGATACTCACTGGACCTGCTTTGGTATCCAGAGATAGTACATCCTGCAGGGGCAAAGGAAACATAATTAAATTGGGGAGCAGAGACAGAGCCCTGTGTCTAACAAGCAGCCTGAGGCCCCACTTGTGATTGCAGAGGAAGAGAGAAAGGGAAAGGTCAATTTAACTCTGTGTCTGTGTCCCTGCCTCACAAGCAGGCTTTTAGAGAGGGAGAGGAGGGTGCAAGTGCTGTCTTCATCCCCTGCAGTAAACAAGCTATCTGTATATCAGAACAGACAGGCTATAAGACCTCTGGCAGCTCTTCAACCCTATCACAATTTTGAGGACAAAATTTCACTTTTAAAGGTGATCATTAAATTGTTAAAATTTCCCACCCGTTTAATTTTCTTTAATATCTTTCAGCTTCCTAATTCCTGAGTGGTTCCTAATTCCTGAGCTGCACAGAATATATATTTTGGTATCAAATATAATGGTCAAATGTCTGGAACACAGGATTTTCCATACCAGATCAGACCATGAAGTCACACTAGTCCCTGGCCTGCCTGATGGCATGGCCATTACCTTGTAGTTCAGAGGAGGCAGTAACCAGGTAGACAATCTAAATGCTGAATTCCCTTCTTCCCTAAAAATAGAACTGGATGTGCCTCTGGGCTCTGAAAGTTGAAAATATTCATTGATATTTTGCTTGCCCCTGCTTTTGGATTTTTATTATAACCAACCTTCTTGGATAAAAGTTTTACACTTCAGAGTGCAAAATTAAAAGCTTATTATACTGTTATATGTATATATCAGATAACTCTCATATTGATGTTTGAGTAACCTCTTATTTTGAATAGTTTATATGTTGATCTCTAGGCTCTAAATATTTTAAATTGCCATAAATAGATAGTAATACAAAGTAAGATAAGAATGTGGTAGATGTGTAAATTCTCACCACAAGAACTCATGTTGCATTTCCCAGTTTTAAAGCCACTATGGAGTATCCTAGATAAAATATATCTCTTTGCAAATAAGTAGCACAAGAACTTTACTCTTCCAGCCATGATCATTTAAGGATCTAAGCATTTGCTCCCAAGCTGTGGGGCTTGAACAAAAAGATAAGCATGTGTTTAAGTGCTTTGCAGAGTTAGTTGGGGTGCTGATTTGATGTCTTAAATGTAAGTAGGCTTAGCAAGAAAAATAATGAACTCATGTGAGATTTAGACAGTAGAGTGTTTATTAGTTGCTAGATATTTGCCATAATCCTTTTCTCTGTTTCAAAAGACTTGATCAGCATATCAAGGAAAAAAAGCACATCCCTTTTCCTGTGGTAACTTCACACAACAAGGAGAGCAAGTACTGGGAGTAGACAGTATGAACTAAGAAGTTCCACTGCAAATATGATCCAGGAAACTTTCTTACCTACACAAACCCTCAATGTACGAGTCATTCATGTATAATTTTGTTTGACCCAGATACAGGAGTTATGGGGATTTAAACAGTCAGTAGTTGTCAGCTTAGCTGCAGTGACTGACCACTTGCACTTGGCATCCAGCAAATATGAATTAAAGCACATCAGCTTGAATCTCAGTGAGGGAGAATCAAGGTACAGTGAGTCATCACAAGTTTTACAGGGAACAAGGAACATGCTTGATCACTTCTCCAGGCTCAGTTAACATTCAGAAACTTGTTAAGCTGTGGTTACTTATTTGAAACATTGCTATAGTTTAATTACAAGTGCTCTAACATTAAAAAACCCCAGTGTGGATGTAAGAAGAAACCTTTTTTTTCCACAAGAGGACAGTGAAGCAGAGGAACAAGCTGCTCAAAGAGGCTGTGCAGTCTTCATTGGAGGTTTTCAAGATGCTCAAAGCCCTGATCAACCTGGTCAGACCTCAAAGCTGACCAGGTTTTTAGTAGGACCTTGGACTGGAGATCCTCTATGACTCCTTTCAGCCATTATCCTATTGGTCCTACAATGATCCTATGAAACAGAAGAATGAAGGTCACCTACATAACTCATTCTGACTTTGGGAAATGTACAGACAATAAATCTAACACTGTAGAAAAATTATTTGACACTTCATTTAAGTGGGTGAGTGAGAGAAGTAGCAGGTTGTGATCTTACAACAAGGCACTAAAATGGGTTGAGTTGGTCTATAAGGGCTTGAAAAGATATTTCCTGACTGTTTAATGTCTAAAAAAGTAGGGTAAATTTTCAAGTAGATAGAATGATAATATTATTGGATATAGGACACTTCTCTGAAACAAAGTCCTGCACTATCATTGCCAGGTTTCATATCTCAGCTCCAACACAGAATGAATTCTCTCAAAGAAGAGATCACTGGTGTTGCACAGTGGTGAGAAAAAGACTTTTCTGTGCTCTTACACTGTGATGAATCTGAGCCATCCTCTCTCAAATTCTCAGAATCATCCAATGTAAGTCAGATGTCTGATACAGAACACTTTGTTGCCAGGATAGAATTAAGCCCACCTTCCCTAGTAGATAAATTTCAGTAGATGGTCTAAGTAATTCCCCTAAACTCCCTGTAGCCTGGTAGAGGGGCAGGGACACTCTCCAGCTTTGGTGGCTGTGCTGTTTGAGGTGGATCTCCATCTGGGAGTGCTGCACTCTCTTTATGCAATATACAAGGAGCTTACCTACCAAGTATAAATTTCTAGCTTCTTGATCCCTTGACCCAAGGGGAATACATCCCCAACTCAAACAGCTGAAACTCTGCAAAGTTATAAGCACTGGAAAGCAAGTTTTATCTGAATAGCCATCATCATCTTCCAATATGAACAATTCTATCAACTCCAATTTTGGTGTGAAGACAAATATATATTTGAACAGCCTACTATCAAAAGCATGCTGATTTTTTTTGGTATTCCCTTTAGCAGTAAGAGAAATTCTTTCACTGAAAGGGTGGTGAAGCAGTGAAATAGCTCCCCAGGGAAGCAATCATGGCCCCTGCTGATGTTCAAGAAACGTTTGGACAACGCTCTTAGATATATGGTTTAAACTTTAGGTTGCCCTCTGTGGTGTCAGGAGTTGCATTTGATGATCCTTGTCACTCTCTTCCAACTCAGGATGTTCTGTGATTCTGTGTTTCTACAGTTTTGACTTAAAATTTTAAGTATTTAATCTTTAATTTCAAGCAGCACTGCCTTATCTCTTCTTACTGACACACAATAAAAAGTAATGGAGTGATTTCCCTTCACTCTATTTTTCTTTTGGTGACTTCCACATGATCTCTTTGAAGTTGCTCTTGCTGCTATTTAGCCTCTCCTCACATAAAAAACTCCTAGGGGTCTATTAATTTATAGTTGGCTCTCCTCTATTTATGATAGATCTTATGCTGAGATTGGATGTATAATCTAAATTTTGTGTTCCAGATCAGAATATAGCACTGATTAAAAAAATTTTATTACCAAATTCTTGGAGTATTTCCCCCTCTGCTTCCAGAGGGTTTTTCTTTGTTGGGTTTAATCTCTGCAAAGCACTGAGTAAGGTGCTAATAGAAATAGTAGGAACCTGCAAAGTTGCACCAAAGTCAGGAGAGGTAAATCCATTTGCATGAATTGAAACTCCTGCCCTTTAATGATATTTTCCTATGTAATTATGAGTTTTTCTGCATGCAGATTGCATTGTTCTATTTCTCATTCTCTTTTGAAAAATGACATTTTCTTTACATTAAAATGCAATATTTGGCTTCTGTCAATACCAATCTTTGAGAAGCTTATGGATATTTGAAGCTATGGTCTGTTTTCTCTCTTTCTCCTTAATTGACCCAATTTAGAAAAGAGAATTAAAAAATTGAAGCATTTAACTCTCTTGCTCGAGAAGAAAATTGTAATGCACAGGATATTTATTCTGTCAAATATTGCTGCCAGCTAAAGCTGCAACTGAGAAGAAGTGGCTGGATCTATTTTGGAAATTTCTCCCCTGATGTATCTGACCTTTGTTGCGATTTCATTTAAATCACATGAAATAATTCTTGACTGTTTAGAACACCAATAGCCAGAGGTTGGCATTAATGATACATGATGGTGCAGCACTGTAGAGCATCTTGCTGTACAAATGTGATAGAACTGCTGATTTGCCTGTATTTTGTTAGGTTCTGCTCCAAATACTCCCCTGAATTAGTCAGAGGTTGTTCTTGGGGGTTTGAATCTAGCCTTCATCTCCACTTCCAAAAGAGACTTACACAATTCTTTCCTTAAAAACCATCCTGATTTGGAATTGACAATTAAGTCAGCACTTCCTATGCTCAAAAAGTGAATGGTGGCTTCTCTTCTGCTTTCTCCATACCCATGTTGACTTTACAATTAAATCTTGCCCAAATTATTCTTGTCAAATGCATATTGACATTCTTGGCTGAGTCTGATCGACTGTCAGCTTCCATTGAAAGCTCTCCAAGAGCTTTCTCTCTACCTCTCTGTCTTATTTATTGCTTTCCCAGCCCTTTTAGGATAAGTTCTAAGGTAATGTGGGATAATTCTATGACATTGTAATCAAGTGGGATTCCTTTTAGTCTTATGCTTTAAAGGAAAGTATCTGTATACAAGCTGCATACCAGGAACAGCTTATGTCAGTTCCAGTTCCATTGCTGATGATTTTCTAGTAGATGATTGAACTCTTTCTTATAAATATTACAATATGATACACTGAAGATCTCCACATCTTTATTTTATCATTGATCCACAGCTCCTTAAATTTTTTGTTCCTACTGTTACTTCTCCCAGCTGCTTGAAGAAGTAACATTTCTCCAAACTTTGTTTCTCCAGGTAGCATGATTTTTCCAAGCCCATCAAATGTTATACACTGAACATGAGATTTGCTCCTCTGGGCATCTTTTACAGACAGATTTTGGCCTTTCTCCTGCTTTATGATCCTGTGGATAGTGGTATGCAGTAGCTGGGGTCATGATTAATGAATGGAGTGTCACTTTCTAAGGACTCTCTTTCACATCCTTAGGTGATATGAAGGTCATTGAGCATTCAGTCTTCCAAAGATCTCCAAAAGCAAGAAAGCTTTATTCTGGTGAGTGCTTGGTTGAGAATGTCAGGCTGGTTGTTTCAGAAAGTCCAGTAGTTCCTCAAAAAAGCAGTACTAATGGATGGACTTGTTTACATTCTCTCATCCGCACCAAAATTGCCAGAATCTAGTTAGGAGATGAGATCTATTATCATGTGAAGCTCATGGGACTCCTTTAGTATGAAAATTGCAACACAAATATATTATTATCTATCTCAAAATACACTGAAATAATCAGTCCCACACTTATCACCATGGTATCTGAACACCTCTGGGATGATATAATAATGTAATTGATCTAAAAAAGGCAGTGTAATTATACCTCTGCTGCAATATTTCATGCATAGAGACTATTTATAATGAATACTCTTTTACTTCGTTTTGAAAGGATCTGTTTTCTTCAATGAGAGACAGTGGGATAATTTATAGATGGGAAAACTCTTTGACTGGGGAAAATATTAGACCTTAATTGAGAAGTTCAGTGTTTGCATTTGAGCAGTTGATTGACTCCTTGCACCTCAGGGTTCTTCAGTAAGATATCAAGGCTTTCTTTTACTCCTATGTGTCTTTTCTTTGGATGCTCAAGACTCAGAGAAATGTTCATTCTAGAGACTCTTCTACCCCAAATTTAGCATCTAAAATACAAGCTTCTAGTCCAAGAATAGTCATCCTTGCTCCTTCTGTAATCAACAGGGAGAAACTGAAACCACCAAAAAGAGTGACCTATGTCATAGCAAGAAGAGTGTCTGATGGATGGGATGATTGACCATGGCTTGACAACAGAGGGAACCTAAATAACCAATTTAGGCTGGTTCCTGAATGAACACAAGCACTTTATTATCTTTGTGAAGTTGGACTGTAATGCATTAGGGCATGGATTTTCTTTTCTGCACTTCACTGTATGTGAAGCCCCAAAATGATACAAATTCCACAGGGCCTGAGGGAACAGTTTTACATAGTGCATTTCTTTATGTATACACACATAAAAATATGTATATATATATACACATATATAAATATACAAGTTATAGTCACTAATTATAACAATACAGTGATATGCAACATCCATACCAGTCTAGTATTGCAGAGCTGAAAGGAGCACAAACAAAACTTCTGTATCTTAAGCAGCAGAAGCAAAAGAGTGTGTGGAGTCCTTAATATATAAATATATTCCTGTTTCTGCTGCTTGCCTGAAAAATGTTTTCCACAATGAGGGGAAAAAAATCTTCAGTACAAGCTTAAATCCTTGTTCAGGGAAGAATTTAATGGGGGATTATTTTATGCATATATTTTAGTCTTGTTGCTTTCTGAGCTCTTCTGACTGAGAAACATGCAAAAGTTAAGTAAATGTCATCATGGTGAAATAATACATCTATCTATATCAGTAAAGTGAAACGATGGCTATAATTGATCAAGCTCCTCTCAAAGGTCAAATGTTGCCAAGCATTGGTATTTGGGCTTTTTTTTCGTTGTTTCTTCAGTTGACTTTCCTTTTCTGAAACATGACTGCTAGAAATTTTTTGCAACATTTTAATTAACAAATTTAATTATAGTTCAAACACCTGCAAGCAGTTATTAAAATTTCCCTTTAACCAGATTCTCTTATATTTTGTGATCATACACACGGCCACACACACACACACAAAACCCTAATTAAATTTTGTTTGTATTTATGCCCAATTTACAATTTCTGATTTTCACTTTCTTAATTAGATAAGGAAAAAGCCATAGGGTTTTAATTACTCAAGATATGTATGAACACATCTTCATTTTCAATTAAAGGTGAGATAGGCTGTTGGAAGAGATATTAACTAACATTGTAATTTTTCTTTTATTATCCTGACAGAAAACATATATCATGAGATGCTATCAGTGGACCTGTTTGAACTTCTTAGGAATCTCTTGGGTAAGTCTTAAATTGAAAAATTCAATTATAGGGGGAAGAAATAAGGGTCTAATCTTCAACAAGGCCTATGAATGATTGCAGCATTTCTCTTTTCCTTTAGCAGGATCATTCCCAATTAGACATAGTCTAATTTCACTAGTCAGTTTTACTGGGGTAATCCTGCATTTGGTATCCATACCCTCCAGTGAAGAAAATATTGATTTCAGTGAGTTCAGAGTCAGGTTTAACACATTCTGGTAGTCCATTTCCTAATTTAATGAGCAAAATATGTATATGAATGTGTATGAATTGCTCAGTAAAGATATTTCTAAAAGGAAAGAAAAGTCAATGGGATGATAAATGCCAACGAGTAGAGAATAAATACACTGGGAAAGACCACAGGCAAAGTCCATAATAACTCAGTGCTCAGTGAATGAGCTGGGTGGGTATCTAACACACCTTTGTTAATTCACACCTCCCTAAATCACCAAGACATCAGTTGAAGTCACATTTCTCAAGGCTGGGTTATGAAGAGCTGGTGAGTTTCACATCATGGCAGTCTGGCAAGTCACAGAGGGACTTCTCTGAATTATTTGTTTTTTCAGAACAACAATGTCTCTGCCTTGTCCTTCTCCTGTACTGTGTGCCATATAAAGCCCTTCAAACCTGGCATTTGTTCTCTGCTCTGAATAACAGAGAAATGGATGTCTACACCGAAGCTGTCAGGATCATTTAGAGATAAATACACTACAGCATAAAGGAAACAATCTGTCTCTGCTCTGGATTAATTTAACCTGGTTTTAGGGAATTGCAGAGATACCCATGACACTAAATATGTTTTCTTCCTTATAAATTATGTAAAGAAGATAATACCAACTTTAATAGAGCCATCTCTCCAAAATGAAGTAATCTCAAATCATCGACACTGAGCACGTCCCATCAGTCCCACAGACAGATTTCCCTGTTTGGTTTGGTTTTTAAATTCTTTTTTTCTATTGTTGCCAGGTCAGAGATCTTTTGAGACTGTGGTTTTAAATTTGCAAACTCCTAAGTGTAAAGGAAAATCATATGTACTGTCATTTCAGCATACTGCAGCACTGGACTGGTAATCTGCTTAAAAATTAAAGAGGCTAAAGCAGATGCAATAGACATAGTTATGAAACTTGTCATAACTTGAGTAATTAAATGGTGTCTTCTGTGTAAAGTAACCATGTACTTGAGACTAAGGATAAGCAATGGAGTTTAACCCTAGAACTGATCCTGATCTTTTTAGCTGAAGGCAGGCCAGTTACCCAAGCAGTGCTCAAAAACCTTCTCATATTTGCAGCAGTGAAGACATGCAAATTTATGGCCAGTAACACAGTTCTTAGCTTTATATTGTCACTCTAGTCTAAAAGGATTTAGAATTTAGAAAGTTGTAGGGATAACACTGGTCTGGACACAAAGGCTGTGTAGATTTAATAATGTTTGAGCACAGATCCCAGCAAGTGAAGTGTACATTGACACTGCTAAACTATCTAAATGGTCTTTGGCAACCTTGGGGTCTCATATACCTTAGATTCTCCTAAATAACAGCAAGTCAGAGCTCAAGAATTAGCTCAGTCCAGGACCAATGAGTAGTTTGAGTGTGGCCACCACATTGAAGGCTTGGAGTGTTTAATGTAAGACTATTTGAGTGGATTTCAGGGCTGGAGGACAGACTTTGGGAAGTCCTTAGGATGCAACTAAGGGGATGACATCTCATTTTATCTACCTTGAGCACTTGCCTTGATGGGAATTCTCTCCATTGAAGGGTTGAAGTGCTGGGGTCTGGGCTGTGGGCCCTGAGTTGGAGTTGACCTCTGGATGAATCACAACCCAGCAACATGTTTTGTTCCTCAGGTGGTTTCAGGCCCCAGAGGCAGAACCTGCCCCAGCTGTGTGAGGTTCCAACTACCCCCAGGTGATCATGGTTGGGGTGATGAGTGAGGCCAGGACTGTATCAACCAGGAACTGATGAGTTTGGAGAGTTCCTCTTGGGGTCAGTTGGAGGAAGCTTGCTGAGCTCTCTCTTGCTGGTGTGTTCCTCCTTGGCTCTTGTGGTGGCTGATTTGAGATGGAGAAGGGCAAAAAGATGAAGAATATGTAAAAGATGAAGGTATGATGGGGGGATGTTGAGTTTGGCTTGTAGAAGAGAGTTATCAGCACAGGGGTGCTTAGCACTGTCAGCTGGTAATAGGAGCCCAGGTCATTTGCACAGCCTTGACATGTATCTTCAAGGCTAAGTATAAAGGCCACCACGTATCCTTCAGACTTTTACATCCATTTAAAGAAAAGGGATAATATCTGGCAGACTTTGCAACTGTCTGAGTCCAAAGGGGTGTAAAAGGAGACTTTATGACTGTCATTGCTGCTGTTTTTAATGGTTTGGGTTTTTAAAGCCCAAAGTCCTGGTAGAGACAATTAAAGCCTTTCCAGATCCAGTTCATTAGCACTGTGCTACCAGTCCTAAAGATTGCTTTTTGAATGGGGAGAGTGTTTTGCCTGAATTTCCTTCAATGGTTCTGGAGTCTATATGTAGTCACCTAAAATACATGGCCTGATTTTTAATGGTCTTAATAATGGTTTTAATTCACTACTGCTGGTTAAATGAACTGCTGAATCTTCACTGCCATGGGAAATGAGAGCATTTGTTTGGGAGAATTTACATTGGCTGTTAAGTATCAATGAATCCAGGATTTCTGAAAGACATTAATGATTTTTTGTGCTTCCATTTGTGAGGTAGAAAACTCTGACAGAGGCATGACAAAGGATTTTGGTTTCTGAAAGGTACCCTAAGAAAATAAAGATCTTTTTAAGGTGTTCCAAGTTAGGCAGACGAAATGAAAGGTCACATTTGAAAACTACCAAAGATACCCACAGGCAATTATCACATACAGAGTTCTCCAGTTTTAATTAGCAGAGAATGAATCATTCCATAGAGAGTGAGTTAAAGGAAAAGAGATGCAGGGTGGGAGAGAGGGGAGGAAATCAAACTCGATTTTAGCAATAAACAAATACTAGTTCAGGTCGAGGAAGTGTAATTACTTGAAATCAGGCTCAAAGTGAATGACACCACCACAATGGAATTTGGTTTTCTATAATGCTTTTTAAGCTTAAGATAATTAGAAGGCTTTCTTTTTTTTTTTTTGACAAAGTAAATACATGAACTGCATACTTAATTGTCATTGAATGTTGTAAAAAATATGTATGGATTTATTTGGCAGTTAACAACATGCCCTATAGCAATTAATATTTTTTATTTACAGAACTCAGTGCTGATAATGGACAACTAATAGGCATGCTTAATTGGCTTTTAACTACTGGTGTCTTGTTATAGTATTTTTCTCTTTGCCCAATGGCAGCAACATCACTGAGGATTCCAATGTGAATTTAATATGTTGCTGATTTTTAATTACATTTTTATTGCATATGCAAATGCATGCTCATTTGTGTGGCAAGCCAGGGGTCAGTAACAAGGACAGTTCTGGCATGTTCTTTATTCAGAGAGAAACATGTTGCCTGCAGTCAACATCATTGGAGCTTCTTTCTGTTAACTTTTCCTCCACGTGGAAGAATTGGCCCCTTCTCCAACCCCTTGCAGAAAGCACCTAAATAGCAGCAGAGTTCCCATTAGGAGGAATGGGGGATGCCAGCATTGATTGAATTATCATGGTAAAAATTGCCTCTCTTAGCAGGCAGCAGCCATAAAGTAAGGCTGGCATCACCTTGGGTGACCAGCTTGTGTTTATGAACTGACCTCACTATTGCTGGCAGATGAAAAACTGTTGGCCAGGCAGAGGCAGAAATTGCCACTGAGACTCTATATTTCTGTCCTCAGAGCTGAAGGAGCTGCTGTTAGCTTATGGTCTGTTTCTCTGTCCTGTTTTCTTGCTTTCTGTCAAATAAAAATCTCACTAGCAAGGACAAAACCCAAACAAACAACTGTACAAAGTCCTGGTTTGGCCATAATTGCAAAAGCAATCCCCCTTTTTTTTAAAGTCAGTAGCAAGTGGAGGCTGAAATGTCTCCAGAGCCTTTTGAAACAAATTAAAAGCTTGGTCACAGAGCCAGAAGGGAGAGAGAATGAAAGTTTAATGTGAAGCAGGACAGATGTTTGGGAAGAGCCAAGAGAAGATTCAGTTGGAATAGTTCTCTTGTCCCTACAAATTCCCACTCCCTGAAGCAGGCAGTGCTAACTAAAAACTGGATAGTCAAAAAGTCCTTGGAGTGGTCTATCAATGGTGGCTTTATTGGTTCTAAGTAATTGAAGGTAAAATGACTTGTTCTTCTGTCAGTAGATGGCACTGTTTCTATGAACTACTCACATTCACACCCAGAAATGCAGCTGGATCTCCTTCAGATATTCCACACAGGCACAAAACAAAACAATACAACCAAACTGAAAATAAAAAACCAAACCACACCCCCAGACAAAACGTCCAGAGTAAAATAACATCTTTAAAGTTCTAAAATTAGTACTGCAAAGTCTGAAAATACCTGAATTAATCTGAGGTTGCTCATTATACTTTACCATACCCTTGCAGTCTGTATGTAGTAGGATACAGTCTTCACTCACATGCTCATGTTTTCCTTTTCCAGAGGCCCACTGCCTCAGTTAATGCAATGAATAGAGTTGCTTTGAGGATAAGACAACTGTAGGGGATAAAGAAAAATAGCCTTTATGGAATTCCAGGCTTCATTGGTCTTGTGTATTGAGGAATGGATGGAGGCACTGTATTTTTGTCTGAGAAAGGAGCCTGGATGTTTGCTGAACTGCACATGAAGAATGAACTTGTTGCATCCAGATTGAGCTGGAGATACTGTGTTCATGAACTGGCTGTTCACCTGGTTATCTAGCCACATCTGGAAATAGCCAAATAAACCTGAAATGCTCACTGGACAAAATTTCCTCACAGAACAAAAATGAAAATATAATCAACGAATATGTCTTGATTGCATGGGTATCCCTAAGCATCACCTGACAAGCTCCATCCATCCCTGGAGTCCTTCAAGGTCAGGCTTGCTGGGGCTCTGAGCAGCCTGCCCTAGGTAGAGATGTCCCTACTTGTGTAGGGAGGTTGGACCAGATGAGCTCTAGAGGTCCCTTCCAGCCTCAAACATTCTATGGTTAATATGTCCATGGTATGGCTGATAGGGTTACCTTATTTGTAGTCAGTTAATGTTTTCAAAACATGAATTCCTAAGTTATTTTTTAAGCAAATTCAGAAGTTCAATCAATCAAACCCATGGAACATCTGCCATGCACCTCCCTGGTCCATCATCCATTGACTGCAGGGATCGTGCACCAGCCTCTGCTGCTTGTACTGGCAGATGGACTGAGTTAATTGCCAGCCATGGGGAAGCAGCACACAAGTCAGGTGAGATACTCTCACAGATCTGGCCAGGAGGAAAGCACAGCACTGGACTCCTTAGTGTCCCATCTTATCCATGAAAGGGAACAGGTCTTAATAGTTGCAGGTTCTTCCACTTCATCCTGAGTCTCATTTGCTGCTGCTCTCACCTAATTTTTCACTACCAACATTTCTACGCTTCAGTTCCAGCATTGCTTGGACAGGTTTCTTAGCTGAATCCTTTCTTTCTTAACTAGTCCTTACCCCTACTTCCTGGCTCAGTTCCTTGTCTCTCACATTTTCTTGCTAAATCAAATCCCCTATTTCCATATCAGTGCTTATTCTGTCCCTCTGCTCCTTCTGGGTTTTTTTCCTTTAAGTTTTCTTTGTTTTTCACTCCCCCACCTCCCTAGAATCCCTCACTCTTTTATCCAGCTGTCTTAATCCCTTCTGTCCTCTAGATCCTGTTTCACCCTCATACTGTAGCTCCTGTTGGACCCATTATTTGTGACTCATTCTTTCCAAAACTGACTCCACTTCCAGTCTCCCCCAACCTCACCTGTCCACTCAGCTAAACCATTCCCTTCACCATCAACCCAGATCATTTTCTTCAGTCCTAGTCTTTGTTTCTCAGCAAATTCTCCATTTACATACACACATGCTGAGTGTATTCAGTTTTATTCTTCCCAGTCCTCCTCCTTATTTCTTTGATGCTTATATCACAAAGTTCTCTCCTTTCTCTGTCTTTTCCTTGATATTTCATGAGAGTGTGGAAGGATGGATACCAAGAAGCATGGTCCTTGTCCCTTAATACCAGCCAGCCTGCAACAGTTGTGAAGGTGAAAGGAAACCTTGCAGTGTTATGTTCAGATAAGTCCAGCCACTCTGTAGTGATCCTGGATGAACCATCAAATCAAAACCAGGGCTGAATATATAAAGACTGTAGAGTTCAGCTGACTGAGAAGATGTTCTTCAGAGCATTTTCAAATAATGTTATTTTCTGTTCACATGGATCAAACATCATAGTGTGATGGTGCTCTCGTGTTTCAGGGGAACAGCAGCTTTTCTTGATGTGAACAAGTGTCTCAGAACTACATTAACAGTTATTTTAAAGTTTTCTAGGAATATTGAAGGCAGATATGAGAAATGTTTGCCAAATGAGAAAGTTAGACAAAGTTACCAGCAACCTAAAATACAACTTTTGCAGGTTTAGATTGGATATTAGGGAAAATTTATTTACTAAAAGAGTGGGCAAGGACTGGAACAGGCTGCCCAGGGAAGTGATGGAGTCACCATCCCTGGAGGTGTTCAAAAAACATGTAGATGTGCCACATCAGGATATGGTTTAGTGGGCATGGTAGTGTTGGGTTGGTAGTTGGACTTGATCTTAGAGGTCTTTTCCAACCTTAATGATTCTATAATTTTAAAATGCAACAAGAGAGACTGCTTGTTATAGGGAAAATTACAATTTCCTATGGGAACTGGTAGTTTCCTGTACTTTAAAAATCTTCACATTTTCTTATGAGAATTTGATGTGAAAAGGCAAGTAGCAAAATCAGGGATGCTGAGAGAACAGATAGAAGGATATTCTCTTACCCTTCCCAGAAACAGTTTTTATTCTGCCTCCTGTAAGGAGCAAAGTTACTTCAAACTCAGCATTTCAACCTCTGAGGTGTCTCATTGGAAACACCTTTTTGTTTAAACCTGCACAGTGGAAAGAAATGAGTCACTTCACCTGCTGGTTTCCACCTCTGACATGCAGTGCTTCTCAGGAACAGAGTTTTTTTGAAGAATATATCATTGGCATCCACTTTGTTTGCTGGGTTTGCTTTAAGGTGTTGGCAGCCCCTCCAGGAGTTTTTTTCTCTGTAGAGCCAGTAACACTAGTCTGGAGTGATCCCAACTGTTCTTTGCATTCCAGCAGCTGAGAGATCACCTTTGTAGCAGTGTGTTTGAAGGCTGTCACACCTCTCTGCTCTTGGACTTTGTCCAACTGATTAATGACATCATTAACAGGGAAAAGAAAGAAAAGACAAGAAAAAAGTACTTGGCTGATAACTTTGAATGTGAGCTCTGCTGTTTGTCAACAAAACAGGAACAGAACCATGATGACACCACACAGGTACTAACAGAGGATGGCTTGAGGCTCAGCAGACCCTGGGAGACCTTCAATCCCACCTGGATAACATGGTCAGAAGCCACCACAGAAAACACTAGACTGAAATAATCACCCTGACAAAGTTTCCTAGAAGCAGAATCATTTAGATTCTAGCAGAGCTTGAGCATAATCTGGGGAAATCGTTTGCCTGCTTTCACTTGAGGGTCCAGCTCTTCTTTCCTCCACTAAACACAAGTTGTTGCTTATACCTGGATAACAGAATGTGATTAATCTGTGGTCTGAGGCATTACTGAAGCCAGTGATGATCTTTGTTTATCTGAGGCCAAATCCTGCTTGCAAAAAACTCTGTATCTCCCTATTTTATGAATGTGATGCACAAAAGGGTTAGGAAAATGTACTTCCATAACATCTTTAAATACTGCTTGCAAGTATTCTGGACTTTAAATAAGTCCTCCAGTAGTAGTGTAATAAAAAAAACCCTTTGGGATCATTGTAGCTGAATAGTACAGTGGCCTTTTTTGTATTTTTTTAATAATGTTCTGCACTTTCCTCCTTGCAAAACACGTTGGAATTTATGGATTTACAGAGCTACTGCAGGGCTGAGTATTGCTATTATCACTGTGGATTGCTACCAGGGAAGATATTGTGGAACTGATCTTTTTTTAATGATGTTATACTCAATTACTACCTATTCTAGGCTTTCTCCTTGCTGTGTTTCTATTCCTGTATGTTTTTTAAAAGAAGGTGGGGGTCTAGGAAAAGGGAGAGGCATTTTTCCCTGGTAAATCAATTAACTTCTCCAATCCAGCAAACTGTGAAAAAATACAATAACTCTCTTTAAATGTTCCATTAGGGCCCAGTAACAGCTCATTAGATTATACAAGGTATGTGTAATTGCCCAGAAAAGATGCACTACCTTCCTGCAATGCTTAATTTAATCTCCACTCTTTACATACAACTATAACCACCCACTAAACAAGATTCATGGCCTCGTGCCCAATGGCACGTGTGTGTTTTAAACATAAGAATGTGTTGAAAAGTCAAAACTGGCATGGCTTTATTTCCAGTTGCTTGGTATAATCTTTTAATGGAGGA
>VYZX01013856.1:0-25531 GCA_013401335.1 Brachypteracias leptosomus | reverse complement strand
CTCTGATCTAATCAGCCAAATCTGGGCAAGGGGGAGGAAAAGATCCCTGCCACAAACACTCCATCTGTAAACTCCTCCGTTTCCTCTCAGCCAGTGGGGAATGCTGTCTGAACTGATAGGGACTTCTCCAAATGCTGGGGTGCATGATGTTGTTTTCCTTGGCCTCATGTCAAGGAGGGAGAGAGAGGAATGGGGCAGAATGGATGGGAATATGTTGAAGACAAGGAACACCCTGTGAGAATCCTCAGTGCCTGGTTACAATTTGTTTAGTGAGAGTCAGAAGATATTGAGGTTTCTGTTCAGGTCATAGTAAAATGGATCTTGCACCTATTTTCACTCCTGTAAAGCAGAATTCTCAGCAGAGTCTCAGGTCTGGCCATTCCAAGTTCATCCATATTGTCCCAAGGCCCAGTTCATGGAAACCAGAGTTAGTCATGGGGAGCTAAGCTGAGAAATAGCAGTGCAGAGTTGTTCTAAAGGAGTCTTTTCCTCACAATTAATTTATGAAGACCTTATCCTCTCTTAGACAAACACCTTGATGAAAGGTGACAACATTGCACCTAAACCACTGGAGCAAGAGGTTGGGCAGATGGTGAGTTTGGAAGCAAGTAAGAAGCAATAGAGCAGCAGAAGGGTGAACTTTACAGCCTGTTCCAAAGCATGAGGTTGCAAGAAAGTTTGGTGCAGGAAAGGTGGCTCTGCTGCTGTGGGAGGTAAAGAATATCAGAAACTGTGAAGGTGATGATGAAAGAACTCTAGTACAAGCAGGAGTGGGATTCATCTTATACTTCAGGGTGAGATTCATTTTAATGAAGGCACTGATAGCACAGACTTGAACAGGTTATCTTGGACTCTTTATAGTCAACATGAATCAAATCAATAGAGTAAATGGGGGTTAGGATATAATATGTCACTTTATGTCTCCCTATGTAGTGGTGTGTTGAAATTAAACCTGAATAGGACAGATTCTACCACCCAGATCAGTACTGGACAGCTTGATACCTCAGAGATATACACCTATAATGAGAACTGACAAAATATTTTGATTAGATTAATGATATTCCATTTGGACTATCAATGAATAGAGAGTATCAAGTAATTTCTTGATTGGTGTATAAGCTGTGCTCCCTTTCTACACATGACAAAATTTCAGGGTTCACACACATGATGAAATTTCAAGGTAAATCAAGACTAGATTTACTAGTCTTGTGAGTCTTCCTTCCTTACATAATGACTTTCTGAACAAAGGATGAAAATTTCCACCTCGTTCATTGACCAAATTTCACTGAATTTTAAGATGTTTTTTGGACTCCTTCACTGGTTTCATCTTAACCTCTCAAACTCTTTGCAGTTCAGCCTACATCATTCTTCTCTCAGTCTTTCCACTGTCCTTTTGGTGAGTTTAGCTCATGCTAGAAAAACCATTCCCCATTTTTTCATGCTCCTCCATCATCCTGAATGACTTCTTTTCTATTTGACTTCATGACAAAGTTTGTAGTCCTGAGCTCCTTGCCATTCAAGGGTCTCATCTGCTAGATTTTCACTGTATCATTGTCATTCACTACCACTGAGGAGGGCAACTAAATGCAATATAGGGATTTCTGACAGACATTCAAAGTCATCATAAATATATTAGTTTTATTCATAGTTTTGACAACTTGATGGCATTTGGGTTCAGATGATTAATGGGGCAAACAGGGCCACATTTTGAGCTCTAAAGAAACGAATCTAAAAAGAATCTTAGAAGACAGGGAGTTACCAGCAACATGGGCTGAACATAAGACTATAAAAGGTGGACTTAATTGACCTCATAGAGAAGAAAGCATCTATTTTATATGTAGTAGGGAGATGCCACCAGTAGAGATGAGAAGGACTAAGAATAGAGACTTCCCAAAGGTCACAGGTCATAGCAGTTCAAAGGAAGAGACACTCAACTCATGATTCACATGTAGTGGACTGGCATGGAAAGGAACCACATTTCCCATGCCACTTGTATATTTTCAACTCTCCTCCACCATACTGAAGTTTGCTGCCTGAATAAATCATCCTGGAAGTCCCAACAGCAGGAGAGTGATGAATGGGAAGGCAGAATTTGCGTGAAAATGAGCTAATCTCCCCAACACATTAGAATAATAATTCTTTGTCAGACCTAACATTCAATGAAAAATGACTCTGGCTAACGTATTAGTCTGGAGAGGAGGTTTTGATAATAGAGTAGTGTAGAGCTAAGACATTCATCTTTGAATCGAAGGAAAGCGAGAGGATTAGAGGATCACTTAGAATAATTCAGATGCAATGAAATACAGTTCATGGCAAGAGCTAACACAATAGCCCCAATCAAATATGATTTAGGCACAGCTAGAAGTAGTCGTCTAATTACCGGCAATTGATTTAACGAAAGAGTTTCCTGTAACTTTGTTACAAAGTTAAAAAAGGGATTTTTTATTTTTATTTTTTTAAAAAATGACAGCCATGATTTTCCAAGGGTTTCTTGGTGCCAGGGAAGAGAGCTAATAGCTCAAATGGGAAGCTTTAAAGGAATAAGTCACAAACATTTTGCCATCAGTAACCATCAGGCACAAAAATGTGTTTCATAGAAAGTGTCTTTGGATTGTATGTGAACAAGAGTGTCCTCAAATGCCAAAACATAGAATGATTTGGATTGGAAGGGACCTTAAAGATCATCTAGTTCCAACCCTTCTGCCATTGGAAGGGACACCTTCTGCTAGATCAAGTTGCTCAAAGCCCCATCCAGTCTGGGCTTGAACACTTCCAGGTAGGGGGCATCCACAATTTCTCTGGGGAACCACCCTCCCAGTAAAGAATTTTTTCCTTGTATCTAATCTAAATCTCCCNCAACTAAATGCAATATAGGGATTTCTGACAGACATTCAAAGTCATCATAAATATATTAGTTTTATTCATAGTTTTGACAACTTGATGGCATTTGGGTTCAGATGATTAATGGGGCAAACAGGGCCACATTTTGAGCTCTAAAGAAACGAATCTAAAAAGAATCTTAGAAGACAGGGAGTTACCAGCAACATGGGCTGAACATAAGACTATAAAAGGTGGACTTAATTGACCTCATAGAGAAGAAAGCATCTATTTTATATGTAGTAGGGAGATGCCACCAGTAGAGATGAGAAGGACTAAGAATAGAGACTTCCCAAAGGTCACAGGTCATAGCAGTTCAAAGGAAGAGACACTCAACTCATGATTCACATGTAGTGGACTGGCATGGAAAGGAACCACATTTCCCATGCCACTTGTATATTTTCAACTCTCCTCCACCATACTGAAGTTTGCTGCCTGAATAAATCATCCTGGAAGTCCCAACAGCAGGAGAGTGATGAATGGGAAGGCAGAATTTGCGTGAAAATGAGCTAATCTCCCCAACACATTAGAATAATAATTCTTTGTCAGACCTAACATTCAATGAAAAATGACTCTGGCTAACGTATTAGTCTGGAGAGGAGGTTTTGATAATAGAGTAGTGTAGAGCTAAGACATTCATCTTTGAATCGAAGGAAAGCGAGAGGATTAGAGGATCACTTAGAATAATTCAGATGCAATGAAATACAGTTCATGGCAAGAGCTAACACAATAGCCCCAATCAAATATGATTTAGGCACAGCTAGAAGTAGTCGTCTAATTACCGGCAATTGATTTAACGAAAGAGTTTCCTGTAACTTTGTTACAAAGTTAAAAAAGGGATTTTTTATTTTTATTTTTTTAAAAAATGACAGCCATGATTTTCCAAGGGTTTCTTGGTGCCAGGGAAGAGAGCTAATAGCTCAAATGGGAAGCTTTAAAGGAATAAGTCACAAACATTTTGCCATCAGTAACCATCAGGCACAAAAATGTGTTTCATAGAAAGTGTCTTTGGATTGTATGTGAACAAGAGTGTCCTCAAATGCCAAAACATAGAATGATTTGGATTGGAAGGGACCTTAAAGATCATCTAGTTCCAACCCTTCTGCCATTGGAAGGGACACCTTCTGCTAGATCAAGTTGCTCAAAGCCCCATCCAGTCTGGGCTTGAACACTTCCAGGTAGGGGGCATCCACAATTTCTCTGGGGAACCACCCTCCCAGTAAAGAATTTTTTCCTTGTATCTAATCTAAATCTCCCCTCTTTCAGTTTGAAACCTTTACCCCTCGTCCTATCATTACACTCCCTGATGAAAAGTCCCTTCCCATCTTTCCTGTTAGAAAATTCCCTCTTTAAGTGCTGGAAGACTACAAGAAGGTCTCCCTTTAAGTCACACCCATAAACTCTCAGTTGGCTCCTCATCCGTACCCAGGCAGAGCTCCATGCACTCCAGCTGGTCATTGACAGAGGACAACACCCTCTCCTTGTCTCCCTTGCCTGTTCTTCCTAAAGAGACTGTATCCTTCCATTCCAACACACCAGTCATAGGAGCCATCCCACCATGTCTCTGTGATGCCAATAAGATCATGCATGTCTCTAACTCTTCTTTTTTATTCCCCATTCTGCATTTCATTTGCATAGAGATATTTAAATTGGGGCCCCAATTGGCTGGAATGGTTGGAATTCCTTTGCATTGCTCTTCAAGTGCTCTCCTACTGACCTGTGATCCCTCTCCAGGCTCTGGGCATCTCTTGCTGGCACTGGCATCAAAGTGGCAGGAGTAGGATGGATTGAGGTTCCCCTTCCCCAGCAACTTTAGTTTAAAGCTCTCTTCACCAGCTTGGCAAACCTATGACTGAAGATGCTCTCCTTCTCTAACAGACAGAACCCATCAGGCCCCAGGAGAAATCAGTGTTACAAAGAAGATAAATGGGGTACCCTGCCTGTTTTTAGCCACTTCAGAGCTAACACAGATTCATGAGACCAGGTTAGGTGTTGTGACAACTTCCCAGAGGCTAAGTGAATTGAGTGGGGAGTTTGTCATTGCTGACACAAAGTGCCCCGAGTTGCAGGAATTCCTCCAGGAAGTATAAAATACCTGCAGGAAGACAGGAAAGAAGACTGGAGGCCTAATTGTCCCCTTGTGTATAGAGTTTAAACTAACATGTCTTCCTCAATTTATGGGAGCCTGGCTGCTGCTGCTGCATGTCCTCCCTGTGAAGAAAATAGGGATGGGGTAGCAGAGAGCTGGGAGACCCTCACCTCCATCCCATAGCATATATATTGTGGATTCCTAAAGATAATTTATGCCCTTTGCAATCTTGAATCTACATGAATTCAAAATTCAGAACACCAAGCAACTACGTAACTTTTATTTTTACCCCTAGACCTGGCAGTAGTTGATGTAGGTGATGTGNTGCCATTGACCTTCTTGGCCACAAGGACACATTGCTGGCTCATGCTCATCCTGATACTTCAGTAGCAGGTACTTCAGTACCAAGTACTTCAGCTAGAAGCAGCATTTTTGAATACTTGTAGCCTTAGTTGAAATAACACAGTGCTGAGCTTCTGAGATGAGTGACCTGGGAGATTTGTGCATGTTTGCTGTTGAAAGGAAGAAACATCTACGTACTTTGAGGGATAGTGACTGCTCCATCTCAGCACTACCTTGGATAGCAAAGTCCAGTGGTCTCTTCACAATGGATAAGCACATCAGTGGGACTTGAAAGGAATGAAATGGTTTAATGATGATGCAGTGAAGGAATGATGATGCATAGTGCTCATTATTGAGCAACATCATTGACAAAGAGCAGAATAATGAAGAAAAATGATGTTCTTTCTGTGGAGTGAGCTATGAGAGCTC
Source organism: Brachypteracias leptosomus (assembly GCA_013401335.1). Lineage (NCBI taxonomy): Eukaryota > Metazoa > Chordata > Aves > Coraciiformes > Brachypteraciidae > Brachypteracias > Brachypteracias leptosomus. The sequence continues at coordinate 19,794 of VYZX01013856.1, read as the reverse complement.
AACAATACTTTTATATAGGTATAAAAAGGTTAGAGGATATGTGTACATCAGATCATGGTGCTAACAGGATAGTCTTCAGGATGTGTCTCCCTGAACTCTGTTTTACCAGCTTTTTGAGTTTTGCTGATTTCATCCTTGGGAAGGCACTTGGCATTGCTGCCAACCTTCATTCCAGATTGACCCAAGGTTTTTTGTCATTGAAAATAGTTACAGCCAATCTACATTCACACAGTTGCTTTATCAAAGGTATCTTTCCAAATAATTTGACTGCCAGAAGCCTCATACAAATGGCACCATTTCAAGGCTTACATTAACCTTAGGTCTTTCCTTTTAAATAAGCAAGAAGGTAGCTGGAAGAGGTGGGCACCTCTACTTTGAGCACGAGATGAAGTAAAGATCAAGATAATTTCTAAATTGTTCTAATCTCATGCCTCAGTGCCTTAAAGGAGCCCTTTAGAGTCAATTTACTCTTTGACCATTGACTAAAATCTAATAACTTTGGCAGCAAATGAGGTGTGAAATGCTGTCAAAAGCACCTCAATAATACCTTGCATGGTACTAAACATTTTCATCTCTGTTGTAAATCTGTAGCAAAAGCCAGAGCTTACCAATTGATGGCTGTAGGAATCAGCATGCTCTTGCAGTGAAGGATATTTGCACTGCCAGCCATGCCTTAGGTTTTGAGTCCAAATCAAGAATAAATCCTGCATGATGATGAACAGATTAATGGACTGTTCTCCATATTTTAGTTTTTGCCCTTCAGAACAATCTGTGCAGTGTGTAAATGGCTGCAATGCTTTGTCACAGAGTGGTAGGGGTTGGAAAGGACCTCTGAAGATCATCTAGTCCAACTCCCCTGCTAGAGCAGGATCCTGGAGGAGATCACACAGGATCACATCCAGATGGGTTTTAAATGTCTCCAGAGATGGAGACTCCACAACCTCTCCAGACAGCCTGTTATCCTCACAGTAAAGAAGTGTTTCCTTGCATTTAGGTTGAACACTTAAGTTTAGGTTGTAAATGTCATCTTCTGCTTAGCTAAAGACTTCCAGAGAGATTTTAAGAGTTTATATTAACATCTCAGATTTTTTAGGTGAAAAAAGTGTATTTTTTTGTCAAAGGAGATAACAAGTAATGGACTATAAGTGGCAAAATCAAAGTCAGCTCCTGGTGTTGCTCTGTGGCTAGAATTATCTCTTGGGGCTGCAGCAAACAAAGTATGTGTCAGCTTGCATGCAACATGGATAGAAGATTGATTTTTGTATTCAGGAGTCCTATATTCTTTGCTCAGCTTTTTTTCCTCAAGTTTAATGTGTGATTTAGTACATTCTATGGCATACTCAGTTTTCAAGATCTCTGAAACCTGAAGAGTGACACTGCTTGGCAATGTTGCTTTGTGAATGAGTTGGATGATACGTATGAATGCAGATGGTTGCAGGATTTCAGCCAGGTAGTGTCTCAAAATTAAAATTTTCATGAAAGTCCTTGCCTTTTTCACTAAAAATGAAATGATATATTTTACTTTGAACTGAAATACTCTCTTCTTTCTGAAGAACCAAAAGAAAATAAGGTGGGAAATTTACTTCCTTTTCCTTTCTTCTCTTCATTTTCTACTTCCCCTTCTTTTTATACAGGTCATTAATACTTTATACCTCTTTCTGAATTACTGTTAGATCTTTGAATGTAAGGCACAATGTAAGCATGAAGTACTAACTCGTGTGTGTTACAATTATAGTATCAGGCAGAACTCAATAAGCAGGGGGCACATCTGATAATGTCTCATATTCTGTCAGAATGAGGAAAAAGTACACGATAAAAAAACATAGAGGTGACCCATAGGGAAAGTAATAACTCCTAACAAATCTGGCATTTGCTCCCACTAGAAAAATAATGAAGAAAAGGGAAAGATGAAGAGAAATTAAAGAAATTTTATGTCTTCTAAAATATTTAGAGAGACAAGTTCAATATCTACTGAAGAAGACAGGAGCATTTAAGAGGAATAGCATTTTACTCTTAGACTTTGGTGTCTATTCAGATAGCAGCAGGAATTATGGAATGAACACAAACCATATTTCTCCCCCTTTGACAGCAAAGGCAACACAAATTTTGCAGCTGAACCTGAAATATAGCTGAGGTTTTTCTCCTCCTTAGTTCACCTCCATATCTGAATGAATATAAAGAGTAGGTTTTGAAAACCACTGAACAATGCATTTCTTTTTACACTGAATATGACCAAATGTGTCTATTCTGAGTCCCTGCAGCATGCAGGAGATTGAATTCCTCCATCTAGCCCATGTGTCTTAATTGTGGCCAAAGATTGTGAAGGTGATGGGCCACCTGCTCTCAGAAAAGTGTAGGAAATTGGGGAGAACTTTTGCTGCTGGATGAAAAGAAAACCTCCTATCAGAAGATAAAATAGAAAGGGGCCATAGAGTCTTGGGGAAACACCAAAGGCAGGTCTCCAACTTCTTTCAGTAGTAAAGTTATTGGGTATTTTCCCTCACAAAGATTTCTGGGGAACATAAACAGATTCGTTGTAGTGGTGCAGGAGGAACCAACTTGCTCTGCAACACTTGTGAGACAGTGGCAAGAGAGAAGTCAAATATCTGTATTTTTCTTCCTCAGTGAGTCTTTCTGCACTTCCCACTTATGTCAGTGTTTAGTGAGTGATTTAGTGGGTATGGACTCAGAGAATGAGGACCACAGTAACTTCCATGAGCCCACCCAAACACCCATGGCCATTAAACCCCAACATCCATCCTGGTTTCTCTTATGCTCAGTGAAAGCTTTAACTCCAAAGGTATAGAGTAGGGTGAGCAGGAATGAGTGGAAGTCTACAAAAGCTCTTATAGGAGGAACAACTGAGTAGACTGGTGCTTTTTAACCAGGAAGACATGATTGAAGAAGGAGGTGAAATAAGTTTATAGCTACTATCAGCATGTAGAAGGTAATTCAAAGTGTATGTTCTGTGTAGAACATAATGGAATCGAGATGAGATAGAATCAAATGAGGAGATAGCAAGCAAAATACCTCTTTTTTTTTAATACAGTGCAAACATAAGCTGTGGAATTCCTCTCTGCAGGATACTGTAAATGTTAAGTTCTTTTATAGATTCAACAAGATGAATGGAGGAAAATGAATCATGTCTATTACATCAGAAGATATAACAACTGTCTTAGGAAATCCAGCATCTGCAACTTACTGGAGGTTGGGAAGGTATTCTTGGGATGCTCCTCCTGTTCTCATGTTGTCTCCTCAATACTCACTCTAGGCATGATTGGAGATGGTATCCAGGGCTGGATGGGTCCATGTCCAAGCTGACCTAACCATTCTTTTGTTCTTAATGCCTCCCCTTCTGACAGGATATCTCCAGTTCTCATACTGGGAGTATGGTCACAGATACCATTGGCACTTTTGTTGTCAAATCAAGCACTGCACTGTTCCTAGTTGACGACCTGTCTCACCACCCTTACCATTAAAATTTGCTTCATCATGACATCTAAATCTACCCTCTTTGAATTTAAACTCTTGCTCCTTGTCCTGTCACTACAGATCTTAGTAAGAAGTCTCTCTCTGTCTTACTTAGAAGATTCTTTTCTACATTGAGAGGCCACAGCAAAGTATCTCCTAAAATAGGTGGATTCCATCTCTCCCCAACAGGTTGTATTCATCAAAGGAGATCTTGTGATTGTAGAAACCAACTTCTTTTTGCATGAGTGGCTTCCTCCACTCATCCCAAGCTTCCCTGGTCAGGCTACTGATTCCTGTCTGCTGCAGAGTACAGCCTTGGGCTGGTCTCTACCATCATGCTCCTGACAACCTCTGAGCACCTCACTCAGACACTCCCTGGTATCTGACAAGCCTCACACTCCTCTCAGCATGCTCCAACTAATTTTGCTGATGCTGATGTTAGCTTCTACCAGTTGGAACTTAATTTCTGAAGTCAAAAATTCAATGTCAAATTTCATACAATCATAGAATCATTAAGGTTGGAAAAGACCTGTAGGATCATCACATCCAGCCTTCATCTGAACATCTCCCTGACCCCTAGACCCTGTAAAGCAAACATTTAGCTCTATGGACTGCTTGGTCTCACTGACAGAGGGTGCCATTCAATGAGAAGATATCTCAGGCTGCCTTGAGGAGCAGAAGTGGCATAATGGGATGAGATACCCTGTTAAGCTTTACAGTTATTATTATTAAGCTTTACAGTTGTTATTGTTATTATTATCACAGAGGAAGGCACATTGAGCTCAGCATACTGTCATGCCAACATTGCCAATGTTGCTCTCTGAACCCCCAGCAGCACAGAAGTGGCTGTAACACCAACTACTCATTTTATGGCCTGTATCTCAGTTCATCTCCCTTATGAGGAAAGGCTGAGGGAGCTGGGGCTCTTTAGCTTGCAGAAGAGGAGACTGAGGGGAGACCTCATTAATGTTTATAAATATATAAAGGAGGAGTGTCACGAAGATGGAGCCAGGCTCTTCTCGGTGACAAACAATGATAAGACAAGGGGGAATGGGTACAAACTGGAACAGAGGAGGTTCCACTTAAATATGAGAAGAAACTTCTTCTCAGTGAGGGTAACAGGACACTGGCCCAGGCTGCCCAGGGAGGTTGTGGAGTCTCCTTCTCTGGAGACATTCAAAACCTGCCTGGACGCCTTCCTGTGTAACCTCATCTAGGTGATCCTGCTCCAGCAGGGGGGTTGGACTGGATGATCTTTTGAGGTCCCTTCCAATCCCTGACATTCTGTGATTCTGTGATTCATGAAGCTGTCTCCCAGCATTCATCCTGCTTTGTCATTCCTACTCATATCACCTTGAAATGTGGTTTCAGCATCTTTCCGTCCCTTTTCTTAGTGCATTTTGAGATTGATTCAGCTCTTATTTTGCTTTTGAGAAGGTGGCAAGTCTATTACATGGAGCCATGGTTGTACTAGATAGAAAAGACCCTCTAGGTCAGTCTGTTGCCCTCCTATCACCTCCCTGTTGCTCTTTGGAGCAGGTTCTCTTCTGTTTTAAGTTTCCCAAGTGCTTCTCCAGTGAAGATGTTTTATAGTCTATCAGATCTTACCAGCTGGGAACAATTCCCCACATTTAGGTGACATTTTCTCTGCTATAAATTCATTCAGTTGTTCCAGGTTCCTATTTCTAACTCATGATGTTTTTTCTCTAATACAGCGAAAATAATTTGTGTATGTCTCTGGTCCATTCTGCTTTCAATTGAGTCCTTTTGAATGATTAATCCATTACATGTATTCACATCGTGATCTTGATGAACAGTTAAACTATTGCTTATATATAAGAACATGAATAGTTGCCAGATCTGGAAGCTTGGATACAGCTTCTTTTAAAGTCTATGTCAAAATTTACTCTGAGGTAAGGACTATTCATTTCATCTTCTCTCAAAAAGCCAACCTCTGTTATTTTCTGATCACTTTTTATTTTAAATTTTTCTCTCTCTTTTTTTTTTAAATGTATTTTTTATAGACAGAGATTCCTACCTCTAACCAAGAAACCATTTCCTTTTTTTTTTTTCCAATCTGTTCAAAATTTCATAAAGTGCTGTTTTCCTGTATTAGACCAAAATTAAAATGTAAAGCATAAAATGAAAATATCTTGTAATCTCATACTAATGATGGAAATAAGATGTACTAAGACTGTCTGACTGTTGAACGACTCTGATTTTTGTTGTGCCCCAGGGGCTTATAAACTCCCACATGTGCTGTTTGCTTTCCCTTCCTAACCTTTTGGATTCCTTGATGGTGCATCTGTCCTGATGAAACCTCAGTGCTCCTCTCCTGTATATCCACTGATCAACAAAATTGTACTGTTTGCTCTTCTAGCTCTTCCTCACAAAGCAAAATAGAAAAGGAATAAAAGAGAAATAAAGAAATTTGTGCCCTATTGGCTAAATGCTTCCTCATAACCTGGTACACTGGGTACGTGCCAGTGTGAATATATTTTTGAAGATAAGGTGATAGTGAGACACTTTATTAGGCACAAAATATGACTTCTTATCATGCTTCTCTCATGCATGAACATACACCTAGATAATCCCACTTCTTTGAATAGTTCAGCCCTAACTCACATAGATATTCAGTTATCCAGCCATGTATTACATGCTACCCTTCACAATTTCTCATGTGATGGTTGGTGTCTTTCTGGAGGTCTGCTCAAGAAAACAACCATCCTTTGAAGAGCTTTATTGTGATCTTATTCTTGCTTTACCTCTATGCACTACTCTGGGTTTGATTCCAAAAGGTACCCTGAAGAAAAGACAGGCTACAACCTATTGTGTGACTGATCATGTTTTTCTACCATTACTGTGTTCTTGTAAGCCTGCCCACCTCATTACAGCTTGTGGTGAGGAGTTGGGATGGACTTTAGTTCCTGGGAAATGTAGTTGCTCTGTCTTATGGGTTTCTCTAGAAATGGTGGCCTCTTCATTTCTGAGATTAACTTGAAATCATGAGCATCTCTGGTATGAAGACAGGCTGAGAGAGTTGGGGCTGTTCAGCCTGGAGAAGAGGAGGCTCTGGGGGGACCTTAGAGTGACCTTCCAGTAGCTGAAGGGGCTACGTAAAGGCAGGGGAAGGTCTATTCAAAAGGGTTTGTAATGATAGGACCAGAGTGATGGTTTGAAACTGGGAAAGGAGAGATTTAGACTGGATATTAGAAAAAAGTTCTTTAATCTGAGGGTGATAGATGAGTGGAATGGGCTGCCCAGAGAGGGGGTGGAGGCCTCATCCCTGGAGTCCTTCAAGGTCAGGCTTGCTGGGGCTCTGAGCAGCCTGCCCTAGGTAGAGATGTCCCTGCTGGTGTAGGGAGGTTGGACCAGATGCCCTCTAGAGGTCCCTTCCAGCCTAAAACATTCTATGATTCTATGAAATAGAGATGTCTACTGCTACAGATTGAGAGTTATTGACTCCACAGTTACTGACACTGTTCCAGAGGAGGAGTGGAAGAATTAGCATAGTACCAGAAGTTAAAAAGTGTGTGGATTAGTAATTTTAATTATATTACTATTACNGCTTTCTTGTAGGCTCCATTAAGATACTGGAATGATGCTCTTACTCAAATGGTTTAGTTTTAGGTCTAAAGCTCAAGCAAAGAGTTGGACACATGTGCCATCTTTCACCAGCCATTTGAGGTTGTGCTGATACTGGAACCACTGGAGGAGGTGGTGCATCTTTCAAAACTTCAGCCATGCCAAGGATTCATCTAAGCCTGTTCCCAGACAGCTGGATATTTTCAAAGTAACACAGTATAATAGCTTGAAAAGCACAAAGCAACCAGGCTTCTGAGGACTTTTTAAGTGTTTCCAAAACACTCTCTGCAGTGTGGCACTTTGAAGTTGGGTGGCATATTCCCCATGCAAACTTTTTCATGAACATATCCTACCAAAAATTCTCTCTTTGGCCAAGTCTTATCTGAAAGCATTTTTAAGCTGGAGTTATTTGGAAAGGGAAAATATCACTGTTAAGAATTCAGTGATCAAAATGACTGTTTTGCCATGGGGATAAAGACAAGAGAAACTATTTCTAAAGAGGCAATGGGAGTAGGATACAAATGTTGTTGCTTTGCCAGCAGTACTCAATCATTTCCACCAAATGCTTAAAAAAGAGAAGAAACTCCTTTTAAGTTGTAAAGAGAAATGAAAAGAAACTGGCACAAAGCTTAATTTAATTTTCAACGTTATAAAGAAACAAAAAGGAACAATGAACAGGCAAAATAATGTTAATTCCATCAAGTTCAATGAAAATGATCAGGTCCCACAGGTGTGGTTCCCAGAAAAAAGTGCACAAACATCTACCCTGAATATGCAAAATCTTCATTTACTGCACTAAGGGCTGGCAGTGCTTATACATGTTGAATGCCAAACAGCATCAGGGTGTGTTGTTATTTGTTATAATTTTGCTTGAAAAATACCTTGAAGCTTCCTCTATCAAAGATGTTTTATAAACATGTCATAATCTCTCTGCTCAGAAGAAATGGTTAAGTAATACATGTTTAGATTTGTTATATTCATTTTATAATGTGAAATATTAATGCTCAATTTATATTTCCAGAGATAAAAACATTTGCTTACAAATATTTTCAGGCTTTATTTTCCAGCAGCTTTTGAGTACACGTGCTGAAGTGGCCAAGAAATCTATTTGATACAGTTGTGTTTGCATTAGATGTCAGTCAAATTCTCTTAATGCAGCTAAATTATTGTATGAATAGGGAATGGGAGATTAAATTGTTGATACAGTGGAGCAAAGTAGGAGAAGACACTAAATATTTAATGCGTTGGCAGGAGGACTTTGGGAACATTTCCCTCCCTGAACAAGCTGGCTGGCTCACCCCATATGTAACTTGACATGCAATTATTTCTGGAAAATCTGTCTCAAAATTCTAATTAGCTGCATAGTCCTTGGAAAGAGCTATTGGGGAGGTCTTAGGGTAGAAGTGTCCAGCTTCATTCTCATCTCTGGAAGAAACCCCCGTGCTCGTGAAGATGATGATCAAAAAGGCTTCTAAAAATCTGACCATAGTCCAGACACTTGGTCTTCAGATTTCCCCTGGTCACACTAGCAGTACTGGAGGACAGAGCATGAGATCAGGACTCTACATTTTCACTAAGTTCACTTGAGAGATCAATACGAATTCAGCTCTTCTGAGCCTCCCTACAGCCTGAGGAATGTTGAGCATGTTCAAGGCTCAAATACTTTGCATACACAACATAGTTCAAGCCCTGTGGCACCAAGTATCCATTGACTTTAGAAGCAAAATAATGAATCACTAGCCTGATCTGCTACATAGACCCAGATAGAGAACATTTTGATCTATCTATAGAAAATGTACAAAACTTCCCTTTGGCTGATGTTATAACATCTTGGCTTTAAAGCAGTGATACAGAATCTCTTGGGATTGTCATACAGCTGCCCTGTCTTCTCATTCTCCTCTGTGTACTGGCTGGCCCAGCCACACTGCTGGGTCATACTATTTTCTGTAATATTCTAAAGTTTTTTCTTGCAGTATTGTGTGAGAATCCAACAACTGCTCTGCAGCCAGCAAGAATTTTGTTGGAGTGATTTAAGAAGCTTCCAACAGGATTCCAGTTTCCATGGCTCTCCACACACCTGTGTTGAGACCTTGCCAGTTCTACCAGGGTTGATCTTTTTTTCAAAAGAGAAAAAACATCTGTTATTATTGAGTGAGTTTGGGTATGTTCAGACAACTCCCTTTATCTTGGTACTACCATTTTAGCATAAATACACATCTCTGTGCCAGTGCCAGAGATAGGAGCCCCACACTGGGTTAATATTGCATCTAATCCAGTACTTAAGTACTAAATCTGACACCTGTACCTCTCTTCAAAGATGATGAAGTGAAGTATTGGGGCTCTGAGTTGGAGTTGACCTATGGAGGAGTCACCACCCAGCAACATGTCTTGTTCCCCAGGTGGTTTCAGGCCCCAGAGGCAGAACCTGCCCCAGCTGTGTGAGGAACCAACTGCCCCCAGGTGATGATGGTTGGGGTGATGGGGGAGGCCAGGACTGTATCAACCAGGAACCAACCAGTTTGGGAGATGCAACAAGGAGCTGATAGTTGGGAGAGAGTTCGTGGTGGGCCAGTCAGAGAGAGCTCAAGACTGAGAAGAGTAAACAGATGAAAAATAAAAAATGAAGTCAGTGGGATTCAGAGAATTAGCAGCGTGAAAGTGGTGTAGTTGGCAGGATGGTTTGAAGAAGGAGAGAGAAGTAGCAAAACAACCATGTGGCCACTTGGAGGAGCTTCTTGTTGGGGTCACTTGCTGAGCTCTCTCTCAGTGCTGTGTTCCCCTTTGGCTGATTTGAGATGGAGAAGAGCAAACAGATGAAGAATAAAAGATGAAGATTTGTGTCTTATTTGAGGTGGAGAAGAGCAAACAGAAGATGGAAGTTCTGCTGAGGGGATGTTGCTGAGTTTGGTGTTGGCCTGAGGAAGAAGAGAGCTGGCAGCACATGAAGTCAGATTATTATTGTGGCTCAAGTGCTGTATCTTCTCTGGACCTCCTCCTATTCTGAAGTAAGGAAAGGAGAATGTTTGTCTTTGTATAGGCTTTCTTTGCACTGATTTTTGTTCATTTATGTGTTAGAGGGAGGAGACAAAAAGGATCATGTTTTATTTGGAGCAGAATATGATGAGATTCATGTGAGTTTGCTACCACAACTATGCAACCCTGACAAAACAAGCCATGATTATTTAGAGTTCCCACAAAGTTGAGTCTCTGGGAAAGAATAGAAAAAAAAAGATCCTCATGGTGAAGAAGAGCCATACTAGTCCTGAGCATGACAAGGAATAATGGTTTTAAGCTAGGAAAGGAGAGATTTAGATGGATATTAGAAAAAAGTTCTTTAATCTGAGGGTGATGGATCAGTGGAATGGGCTGCCCAGAGAGGGGGTGGAGGCCCCATCCCTGGAGTCCTTCAAGGTCAGGCTTGCTGGGGCTCTGAGCAGCCTGCCCTAGGTAGAGATGTCCCTGCTGGTGTAGGGAGGTTGGACCAGATGCCCTCTAGAGGTCCCTTCCAGCCTGAAACACTCTGTGATTCTATGATTCTTTGACAGTCTTTGATGATAACAAGAAAAAAGTCAATATTGTCACTTAATTAGACCAAGACAATTTGAGTTACTACACTTGAGTGAACACCTCATAGGTTATATTCCAATGAAGGTATTTGACAAGGTCTTCCCTCCTGTTTCAAGTACTGCTAGAGGTATCTAGGATCAATGCTATTAAATAGCTCTCAGATGAGGAACAAATCTTTCTCCACTAGATATTTAGGGACATGAGACTCCCATCCTACACACCTAAATTGAGCACACAAAAATACCTTTTTACTCTATTATGAAAACCTCAGAATCAGTAACTAAACCACAGACCTGTGTAAACATTCTTATTCTGAAGTCAGGGTTGTTCTTGCAATTTGGTTTGTGCCATTTAGGAAGAGAAGAGCAAGAAGAAAGGTATTTTCATACCAGAATAAAAGCAGCCACCAGCCTAATTTTCCTGTGGAAAAAAAAAGAACTGAAAGGGAAAAGGAAACATCCAAAATTCAGAGAAAAATGATCAGCCATGGATTTGTGAGTATTAGTTCTCTTTCTCATTGCAAGCAGGTGAAAGTGCTTCTCTAACAATAGCAATTGGTAGGCCTCAGAATAATTTGTATTCAATGTTTTTCTCTTCAAAGATTTCTTATGTAGAGGATTATGCAAAATAGATCTGTGCTTATTCTTCACTCAGTGAAACACCACTGAAATTTTATATAACTTATTTTCTATGTGTTCCATTTTGCTGACCAATGAGGTGAGCACGTGTACATGGTGCTTCCTTGGAACAGATCTGAGTATAATGTCATCCAAAATAAATTCTGCTTTGCCAGGAACAGACAGTGGAGAACCATTCTCTGCCTCTGCTGCTGGCTAAACAGGGGGATAAAAACCCAGCTATTTGTAGTGATTCATCCAAACTAGAGCAGCAGGAGAACTTGACATTTCTTGCTATCTACATTTTACACTGGAGGTTAGAGCTTGAACAAATCTCCCTACACAAAACTTCACAAAACATTGATCCAGTGGCTTGACATATAAAACTTGGGGTAAAACAGAATTTCAGGAAGCTAATATGTAGTTCTTGAACCAAAAAGTTTATCCCACCTCCACTCCCCAGCTGATCATACCCTGTTTGAGACTTCAATCAGAGAGACCTGAGATGGGCCTTGATTTATTGTGTGATACTTTTGGTCTTCCCTTAATCACTTGACTGGCCAATATACTTAATATTTTAACATTGGATGTCTTACTCTCAGTCATCAATTCAATACCAGTGAAGATGTATACAGTAGCTTTTTCTTCTGAAATATTTCAACCTCCCTGGAAACTTGGGTGTTACTACACTGGGTACCCACTGGTCAGGTTTTCACAACATACCTTGTGGTCACAATGACTAGAACTTAATTTGGTTTTCAGATAAAAGCTGAGAAGTTGTCAGGGGCAGGATTGGGTAGGTGGGAGCACATGGTCTGTTTAAATATATTTTTTTCTAGACTTGCTGGCTTGGAGAAGGAGATGAGAGGTGCAGGAAAGCTGATGTCAAGTGACCCTTAAAATAACATTATCGATAGTGGAGGTTTCATTTTTGATTTATTTGTTCCCCCACCAAGACTATGATAGAGAATGGGATATCATAATTAAAGAACTGTGAATTCACCCCAGCTGGAAGACATGGCAGCAAGATACAGAGCTTTAACTTAGAGGACATAGCTCTGCAATTCTAGACCTGGATTCCTCTCCATCCTTCCTCCCCTACACACAACGTGGCACCAGCTTCTGTTTCCCTTCACGCTCTCCACCTCTGTAATTTAAAGACTTAGAAGTTTTAACTGAAAATCACTCTAAACCCCCTCACTGCTGAGACCATCAATTACCTTTTGTTCAGCCCTGAGTCTGGATGGAGGTGTTGGGAAACAGGGAGCTGTGTTCAGCTGTAATTCTGTCCCTCTCAGAACTGAGCACAGCAGGAAGGCAGAGAAGCCATCACTGTCACTTTGGCTGTATCAAGTTCACTGAAGAATTATGTATTTTATGTGCCTTGCCCAGCAGCTCCCAGGCTGTTCCTTGCACGTACGTTAGAACAAATTCCCTAGAAATTTCCATGGCAACATTGGAAAATATCACAGTGAATTCAGTAGCCACATCTGCTTGACTTTGGTTTGAACAGGGGCAGCATCACTTTAGATTGGTGGTACCTGTCCTCAGACATCTGTGAGTCAGCATAGGACAAGGTGGGGAGGGAGGAATGATGGGGATGCTGAATTCAGGAGGAACTGGGCACTGATCTTGGCTCTGCCACTGGTCTCTGGGGTAATCATGAGCAAACCTATTTGATAAAAAAGGTTTATTAAAATAAATAATTATATTACATATGTAATTTTACATTACATTTCATTCAAGCTAGGAAAGGAGAGATTTAGACTGGATGTTAGAAAAAAGTTCTTTAATCTGAGGGTGATAGATGAGTGGAATGGGCTGCCCAGAGAGGGGGTGGAGGCCCCATCCCTGGAGTCCTTCAAGGTCAGGCTTGCTGGGGCTCTGAGCAGCCTGCCCTAGGTAGAGATGTCCCTGCTGGTGTAGGGAGGTTGGACCAGATGACCTCTAGAGGTCCCTTCCAGCCTCAACCATTCTATGATTCTATTTATACATAAATATCGAACTGTATAATTATAAAATAATAAAATATTCTGATATATTGTTTCATATTAGTACCTAAGCACAGGTATCTAGAGACATCTGAAGTGCCCTAGTCTAGTAGCTTCCAGTGTCAGTTCCAAAAATATGTGGATATCTTACAGGACCTTTGTCATACCTGCCAAACTCATGTGATGGATGCATTTCAACCAGTCTCTACCATAAAGAGATTGGATCTAGTCAGAATCTTAGCAAAGACTCACTTTCCAGAAGGATCTCCTGGGGCTCCCATGCACCTCACCAGGGAATATAGAAAGAAGCAATTCAAGGAACACCAGTTTTAGCCAGAGCTCTCAGGTCTTAAAGAGGATTCTTCCTCATCCTGAGGACTCTACATTTGGACATTCCCTGGTCTCAGCATTCTAGATTTCCTGACTGTCCATCAAATTTGGGATACAACCTATCTCACTTAAGGAGAGAAACCTTTTGTTCCATTATTTTAAACAGAATTATTGAGCACAGTTAGAGGATTTTTAATTTATTTTTTTTCCTGCAGGGTAATGCAAAGTAATTAGAAGAATTTCTTTCAGTGAAGGATTCATACTATTTTGAAAATAGGGACCTGAAGCCTTCTCAGAGAAGGAAATGTGTCTCATAAGAGTGACATTTCTGCTGACAACCACCCACCAGCTGGGTATTAGCTGAAGTGTGTTGGCAGCAGGGATCCGAAATGCAGCTGTGGGAGTCATAGAGCATCACAGAGATGATGCAGGAGAGGAGGGGGGGTTAAGCTACAGTTTCTCCTGTGATGTTCTACAGCTCTAGATGGGGAGGAAGCATTTGGGCTTGGATGGGTGGGAACACACTAGCAAATCCACCCACTCCTGTACAGCAGACAGCTTTCCTGGATGATTCATAGCACCTCAGATCTTTGCAGTTTCTTTCAGCCATATACAAGTTGTCCAAGAACACATACACTGTTTTTCAGCTGGCTTTCACATTGCCCAGATAATGATATGAGAGTCTTCCAATTCATTATGTCCTTATTGGGAGTTCCAGTCAGGAAGCACCTAAATTTAGTGCCCAAACAGAGTTTCATCTTGGGATGGAGCCTGTATTTAGTTTCATGGAAGCTGTTGGCAAAACCTCCCCTTGATCTTGATGTGGGATCTTGATTTACACTGCAATTCCTGCTGCTCATTTTTGCTTTCCAGTGAGGATTTGCCAGAAGCAAAATGAGTGTCCAAGGGAACAATCTTTTCTGGGTTAAGTAAGGACATTAGAACCACTAAGTGCTTCCTAGTAATTCTCTTACCTACCTTCTGAGTTGAAGTAGGTTATGTTCTTCCATTTGTTCTTATGCAGTCTGGGTTTCTAAGTGTTTTGGGGGGGGGAATTAGGGCTTTTCCACTGTCCAGTACACCTGTACAATATACACTTACCTCGTTGTTTCTGTAACAGGCAGGTGCTTCTGTATACCCTGTTTCTGAGTCATAAAATATAATTATTGCAAATATTATAAAATGTAGTTGAAAATAACTATTAAAAAGAGTCTTAAAACATGTTGCTTCCCACTGCAGAAGACTGAAGTCAAATTATTCAGGACATCCCTCTAGTGTGTTATGTTCATGTCTGCCACGTATTTTTTTCTTTACACTTGCTCCATTCCTGCAAAGAGTTAATTATGTGGCTTCTACTAATATATAAAAAAAAGGAAAAATTACTTGTGTTTCCAAAGAAGGGCTAATGTGCAAATAGAAGAGAGAAAGTCAGCAAGACTCTCAAGAGACAAGTCACCAGGATCAATTTCCATTATGAGAATCAATTTCCTCTTTCAGAATTAGTGATTGGGCATTTCCAGTGATAACCTGTCTTCCAACCTAACATCCACATGCCCTTTGTCTGTTGACTAGGCATAAAGTCCTCTGTGGTGGAGCTGGCACGAGCAGCTTAATAAAACACTACATCTACTCTCAGCAGAGCTGGAACAAACCCCTTGAAACTGTTGGCTTGCCTGGTGACTCTACATGGTGAGGGTACTGGAGCCCAGGTCTCTTCTGAGCTGAGGGAATAATTGCTGGAATATTAAATAAAGTCAGAGAAACACCACCAGCTCCTCTTCCAGTGTTATTTTGCATAATGTCCCTTAAATTGTTTAATCTGAAGAGTACTCAGATGTTGGGATCTAAAACCTACAGGTGGAAAGGAATGATGACTCTCAAGAGGACTAATGGAAGTTAAATGCTCAAAGCATTTAGATGATTCTGGACCTTCATGGACATTGCAGACCCACAGACTGTCCCTATAGGAAACAAACCTGGGTGAAACCTGCTCCTTTTGCCTCACTTCAGACATCTCAGATGAGGCTGTTGTATTGAGTGTCTGGGTAGGAAGGGACTCCTGTCCTGAAGCAACTCTATGCAAGAGTCATCATCATTAGAATTTTCAAGTAAATTAAGTGACTCACACTCTAAATGTGCTTCTCCATTGATTACAAAACCAATTTGGGCAACCAGGAGTTCCTGCTCACTGTACCTCTTAACCAAGGAAAGGTGTGTCCAGCTCCTTATGGTTGTGAAAGCTTTAAAGGCTTTCAGGGTGACTCAGTCAGTGAGTGATGAGACTTTTAATTCCACTTCCAGGTATGTAAAATGTCAGTTTGACAGCAGGTAATCCTCCAGGTCTTTTCATGTTTCTAGCTAATTAGTCCTTAAGAGCTTATAAAAATAACAGTACTATTCAGGACCAGAAAGATCTGTGAAGGTAATTACATTAAAAATTGCAAAGTGATAGAATTCTACATAAATGGAATCATATTTTGCATGCTTTAGATCATCAGTAAATAATCCAGTCATCAAAAACATTTGTGTGGTGTCCTGGAAAATCCTTAGAGACACCTAAAATGTGGCATTGCTCTTTTTCCTCAGTCTTTTTTACAGACCACATGTGCTCTGCTTGTTCACTGCTGATCAGTGAATTAATTTATTCCACTTCCATCATGGTGCCAATCCATTTCCCATCCCTGCTCCCTTAATTATTTTATGCATACTGGGATGGCCCAGTGGAAATACTCTATTGAATCAGGCCACCCAGCCCAACCTTCTGCTTGGAGTGTGTTATGTCTTTGAATATATGTCTTTGTTATGATGTAAAGAGAGACATTTGGGGGGAAGATTTAGGGGATAAGGAAGGAGAGAAAAAGAAAACCATCCATAATACATCTGGTTGTTTCTGCAGTAACACAAATGAAAAGAAATTAAAAGGTAGAGAGCTCATGTGTTGTTTCAGGAGTTCCTGTTATCCATTAGCACTCTGCTATTTTTTTTCCCCTTTTTTTAACTTTCTGTTAGTTATTTGCTACTCCCTCAACTCCACAAAGTGTAGCAGTGGAAGATGGGCATGTATCCCATTTATTCATGAAACACCTCAGCCCATCTTCCATTAGATTAATGTTTTCAAGTCATATTGCAGCAAAGTAATAAGCTCAGGCTGCTGGTAGCTTTTACACATTTTAAGTCATTTTTCTCCCTTGTTAAGACACCAGATTAATATTGTAAAGAGAAGTTGAATGCCCATGCAGTATTTAGACAGAGAAACAGAGAAATTATGTCTAATCTGTCCTGTGAGTGATTTCATTAATTCCTTTTATAGCAGTTCCAGTTATTTGATGCTGTCAATTATTTATTTTCTTTTCAGTTAAAAAACAAGTTCATTAGCTCTGTTTTTTTCACCTGTTCCAGGAACTTTGAACCCTGAAAACTACCTTTCTTTCTCAAAAAGAAAGGTGAAGTGATTCATTTAATTTCTGGTGAATGCTTCATCCTTGATTTTTAGAATTTATTCCAGATACAGTGTTCACTAGTGAATAAAACCCACTGCATGCTGACAGCCAAAACAAATTGGTGAGTTATCATTGTCTAGTTACCTTGGTATTAATATATAAATAGCATTGATGGAAAGTTACAGTTTTGTGGCACAATTTGGCCAAAGCAATTGGGAAATTTTGGCTGCTCAGGGTTGTCTGAGAAGATACTGCTCCTGGATCTTAGTGAGGTTTTGGAAGACAAAATCAAAGCCATGTGCTCACAACCCAGAAGGTCAACCGTACCCTAGGCTACATCCAAAGAAATGTGGCCAGCAGGTCAAAGGAGGTGATTCTGCCCCTCTCTTCTGCTCTGGTGGGACCCATCTGCAGTGCTGGGTCCAGGTTTGGAGTCCTCAACACAGGACCTGCTGGAGCTGGTCCAGAGGATGACACAAAAATGATCATGGGACTTGAACACCTCTCGTATGGAGAAAGGCTGAGAGAGTTGGGGTTGGAGAAGAGAAGGCTCTGGGGAGACCTTACTGCAACTTTCCAGTTCTGAAAAGGGGCTTATAAGAAAGATAGGAATGGCCTTTTTATCAAGGCCTTTTATGACAGGACAAGGGTAATGTTTTTAAACTAAAAGAGGGTAAACTAGATATAAGGAAGAAATTTTTATGCTGAAGGTGGTGAAACACTGAAACGTTGCCCAGAGAGATGAGAGATGCCCCATTGCTGGAAACATTCAAGGTCGGGTTGGGTGGAGCTCTAAGCAACATCATCTAGTTGGAGATGTCCCTGCTTATTGCAAGGGGTTGGATGAGGTGACCATTAAAGGTTCCTCCCAACCCAAACCATTTTATAATTTTAAAGACCAAACTGTCCTTCCTCATCCATAATCAACCTCTGAAACAATCTGCTGGGTGCTCCAGAATTTATGTTATTCGTATTGTCTCAAGACAATAAATTCCCTGTGGAGCCAGTTGGATTTCTCATTTTTCTACATGTATTGTTTTCTTTAGTTGTCCATTTCTCCCCTTGAGTGATTTCTTCATTTTTTCCCATTCTTTCCAAGGTCATCTGGAGGCTTTCTCAACTAATATAAGAAACGAATTCACTTTGTTTTATTTGTTCTCTCAAAACCAGACAGACCTAAACTACTATTTCCAGAAATCAACTTGTCCCTTCCTTTATTCAGCCCGAGAAGCAGATTCACTCAACAAATAGCTCCAATTTAGCTCTATCATTCCTGGTGTAAGGTAGTTGTCAGGGTGAGAGGATATGATATAATACAGCTCTGTCTGCTCTGCTTCTTGAGCTCCAGGGGCCTTTTTGTGGTGCTATTGACCTTGGCAGAGCTGAGAAGTTTTATTTAGTGTTGCTGTTGCCTTCCCTGAAGTTTACATATTTTAAGTGGCTGGGAAGATGTGTGTGTGTTTCAGACAATAAATGACTTGAGGCATTCTGATTCTATCAGTCAGTGAGATATATCCCTCCCTGCTCTGAAGGCTACTACATTTTAGAGTGAAACAGTTGAAGATATTATATGCTGGTTGTACTATTTGACAGATGTGGGTTGCTAGGAGGAATTGGAAATGAATACAGTTTCAAGAGTGTTTTTCTTTTTTTTTTTATTATAAAAAGGACTTTATCATTTTGTTGGTACTTTGGAAGCTCTGCTTTTTATCCAGGTAATATTATGTTTACTCCATGCACAAATAGATGGCTAATTCTTAGATTTAATATTCTGAAATCTAGTTAAGTAGTTGGAGTTTGTAAAACTAAATGCTTTATCCATGAATCATAGAATGGTTGAGGCTGGAAGGGACCTCTAGAGGTCACCTTGTCCAACCTCCCTACACAGGTAGGGACATCCCTACCTAGGGCAGGCTGCTCAGAGCCCCAGCAAGCCTGACCTTGAAGGACTCCAGGGATGGGGCCTCCACCACCTCTCTGGCCCATTCCACTCATCTATCACCAAATGCTTTCTTTTATCACAGAGTAGGTAAAATAAATATAAATACAAATACTTATACGAGTATACTTATATATATATATACACTTATACAAGTATAAATATAAATATGAATGTAAATATAAATACAAATACTTATACATGTATAAATATGAATATAAATATAAATATATAACTATATAAATCAATAAATATATAAATATAATACAATAAAATAAAGTACAGGAAAAGTGCTTGTCAATAATCTAGCATAGAAGAACATCCCTACAATGACAAACCTACCATATGCCAAACAGAACTTGGCAAATAGCCACCTCCAAGAAAATCCCTGCAAGATTCAACCAATAAGCCCTTGCTGGCATCAGTCTATACCACATATAAACAGAGATAAACAGGCATAAAAAATAAGTCATTACATAGGTAAATAAATGAAAAGTAGCTTCTATGTCTGGTTAACATCTCTGGAATGAAATTGTCTGAGAAAAACATAAGACAGTTATCCACAGATCTTGGATGTGTTTCTAAAAAATCTGTTGTGCTCTTAGGTGTCAGCTCAACCACGTATTGAAAAGAGAGAGATGTGTAATGACTGTGGGAAAGGAGTTTTTGGCTGGCACAGGAATGTGACTGAATTAACCTTTCTGAAGGAAGAAAGGCTTATGTGGCTAATTTCCCTTGAGCTGGCTGGAAATTATAACCTCCCAATCTGTCTACAGACTATGAAATGGGCAAAGAAAACCATCAGGAAATGTATGGAGAGGAAGCAGAACACTTCACAGAATCACAGAGTGTCA
>VYZX01013855.1:18942-39351 GCA_013401335.1 Brachypteracias leptosomus | reverse complement strand
TCCCCCACAACATCCTTCTCTCAGTTGGAGAGACTTGACAGTTGAACTGTTCAGTAGATAAGGAATTGATTGGATGCTTGCATGTAGAGGGTAGTGGTCAGCAGCTCAATGTCCAGATGGAGATCAGTGATGAGTGGTGTACCTCAGAGATCTGTATTGGAACCAGTACTGCTTAATATCTTCATCAATAATATATAATGGGATTGAGTGCATCCTCAGCAAGTTTGCAGATGACACCAAGATAAGTGGTGTGGTTCACATGCCTGAAGGATGGGATGCCATCCAGAGGGATCTGGACAAGTTCAAGAGCTGGGCCCATGTGAACCTCATGAGGTTCAACAAGGCCAAGTACAAAGTCCTGCACACGGGTTGGGGCAAACTCTGATATGAATACAGGCTGGGGGATGAAAGGATTCAGAGCAGCCCTGTGGAGAAGGACAAGGAGGTACTGGTGGATAAAAAGCTGGGCATAAGCAAGCAATGTGCCACACAGCCCAGAAGGCCAACTATATCCTGGGCTGCATCAAAAGAAGTGTGACCAGTAGATTGAGAGAGGTGATTCTGCCTCTCTACTCTGCTCTGGTGAGACTTCACCAGGAGTACTGTGTCCAGCTCTGGAGTCTTCAGCACAGGAAAAACATGGATCTATTGGAGCAGATCCAGAGTTGGGCCACAAAAATGACTGAGGGTTGGGACACCTCTCCTATTGAGAAGGGCTAAGAGATTTGAAATTGTTCAGTCTGGAGAAGAAAAGGCTCCAGGGAGATCTTATAGTGGACTTTCAGTACTTAAAGGGGGCCTATAAAAAGGATAGGGCCAGTCTTTGTAGTAGGGCTTGTTGTGACAGGACAAAGGGTAATGGTTTTATACTGAAAAAGGGTAGGTGTAGACTAGATATAAGGAAGAAATTTTTATTATAAGGGTGGTGAAAGAGTGGCACAAGTTACCCAGAGAGGTGGTAGAAGCCTTGTCCCTGGAAACATTCAAGGTCAGACTGGACAGGGCTCTGAGAAACCTGATCTAGTTGAAGATCTTCTTGCTCGCTGCAGTGGGTTTGGACTAGATGACATTTAAAGGTCCCTTCCAACTCAAAGTATTCTATGGTTCTAGGATTTTATATGCCTAAAATATTTTAATATAATTTTTTTCTGTATGAAAACATAAAAGCATTTGTGTATCATAGACAAATGTGCACGTCAGATTGGAATACAGTTGACTTCTTAGACACACACAGGCAAACATGCTCACTCGGCTAATGAGATTCAGAGTACTAAGGTAATTTGTTACAGGCACAAAACTACTCACTTAAAAACACTCCCTTGAAAAACTGTGATTGCTGAATTGCAAGAGTGTGAAGCCTCTGAAGATCTAGGCTACCAGACCAGCCAACACCTATACAAAACTAGTTACTCAAATTTTTAGGATGTTCAAATGTAGCACATAAATCTGGCATTATTTACACAGCTAACTGTCTCTGCAAAACTGAAGGATCTCAGTCCAGAGGAAATACAAGGGGTATTGTTCTGTAGGGACGATTAGGAGACTGTTTTTTATTGCCCAAATTGTAGCACTGATTAGGCTTTTGCTGAAGTCAGCAACAACTTACTATTGACTTCAGTGGGAGCAAGGACTACTCCCAAATTACTATGTCTGTAAAGTAAGAGAGGCTTTGATTTTCATCCATATTCTAAATTGATGATTTCACCCTTATGGAACAGCTAACTTGAAAAAACAGCCTCCTTATGAATTTTCTCTCTCAAGAAATGAAATCCGTATAGCACCTTATGGATCATTTTATGTTCAATGAATTTTCCATTGTATTATGACTGATGATGCTGAAAATGTATTAAAATTAATAAGATATATGGCTTTAAAAGAAATCCACAGCTACAATTTTTTTGTTTGTTTGGCAAGGACAAGTCATTAATAATTTCAGAATTGAGTTGTTAAACAGAATTCTAGTTAATTCTGCCAGCTCCCAAGAATTTACACTTCATCTATCTTCCCTGTTTGACTTCTACCTTGGGCAAAACTATTACATTTCATCCAGTGACCCATTTCCACAAATGTTTAAAGTTACATTTGAGAGTGGGAGAAAGATGAAAGTAAGAAGTGTTTCCAAATTACAAATGTTAATTTCTATGAAAAACTCAAGTTAGCTGCCTGAAAATATTTGCATCCCTTACAGAACCATAATACTGACTGGCTTTGAGTGTTACAATTTCAGTAACTCAAATTCAATAGATTTTGGAATTCTGACCCTATATTTTCTCATAGCAAGATGCTTCATCATTGGAAAGCCAGTGTCATTATTTACGTGTGCATGAGCTGGAACGAATACCTGTCACAAATCTTCCCTTCTAGATTTTCTCATCACCAGCTAGGAGACATACATTCTGGTGAATGTTTACAAGCCAGCACATAAATATACCAAAATTAAAGGTTCTTGAAAGACATTGGTCCTCAGTGAGTTCAGATCTTCTCATTTTTCTCACCTTAAGCTTTACTTAAATGAATGTTGCAAAACTTATGTGTGATTTGATTCTTTTTTTTTTTTGGCTCCTAAGAAACCCTCAAAAATAATCAGCCAATCTGAATGACATTAAGTAGAAAGTATTATTTTCCACCAAAATCACGGATAATAAAATAATGTTTTAGAATTAGATAGAGATAAATTAGAAGGATTTCTAAACAAAAGGAAATAAAAATATATAAACTATTATCTGGTAAGTAACACAATCAGTTGATAAAATTGAACATTACGATAAGTCTTTAAGAAGCAAGCTTAGGAGGCTAATTTTGTGCGGCACTCTCTAGTAATCCAATTCTGAGTGTATGTACAGTTGTATTTTCTTCACCAAAAATAGGGAAACAAAATAATAAAAGTAGGGGTGGAGGAGAGAGAATTCAGAACTTCAGCAGTTTTCTTGCTATGTTTATTGTACTTGACTAAGAGTTAAAATTCTGGGCATCTGCTGAACTGAAAATGATACTCAAAAATCTAAAATATTACTCATTTACTTAAAGACATTAGCATGAGTTTCCAGGAATGTTATGTACTTCGGACATATCATAAATCTTCTGTGCACTAGGTTGCTTGTGGCAGTTGAATTGAACTCTTTAAATGGCTATTCACTCCGTCTGAATTAAAGTTGACTAAGTTTCCAAGTGCTAAATGGAAAAGCTATCAGAGAATTTGAAACTCTGCCATATCAGCTGATGTAAAAGAAGTAGTATAGATATATATTGGCTGGTTCCTTGCTTTAGTTGTTGCCTTAGTGACTGCCATAGCAATCTTCCAACCACTTTAAACAAGAAGCTGCGGTCAACTCCACCCTTATCATGTCTCTAAAATAAATCTTTTTTGATTACAGTACCCTTGAAAGCACTCTTGACAGTTGCTCAGATATCATCTCTGAGGTTAGCATCTTTTCAACATATCACATTCTTTCACAATATTTATGTAGCAGGTGAACAAATGCCATGGACAGCTGCCCAGGGAGAAGAAATGAAACTCTGCAAACAATCCCAGCCTCACCCCATCTCCTCACACCACCTTTTTGTTCAGTATGACACTATGTGGGAGCCAGCTTTTTGGCATGATGATACAAATCTTATGAAATACAAGGAAAGTCTGAGGGCAAAACTTTTTCCTAAGCACTTTTCTTCCATTACTCAACAGTATCTATTGAAACTTACAAAAGAAGAAAGCAATCAGTGTATTTTCCCAAGACTATATTTGCTATGCAAAATATTACTGAAGTCTTGAAATCATTTTGCAGTTGATAAAAGTCTGTACCATGTACATACATATATCTCTAGGTCTAACATAGACTCAAATTTCAATAACCTAGTCATAATATATTGATATGTAAAACCAAAACATCGTATTATTTGCATTCAGTACAGCTCTTGTTCACTGATGAGTTAACTGTGAATTTTAACGTGAGTATATATAGACTGAATGTCTCTGCAATACTACCAGTGATTGTTTTTGTTGATTTCTTTGTCTTATAATTGAATCACAGGAATACCAAATTTATGTGTTCTGATATTTAATCTAACTTGCTTGAATTTTTATATTTCAACAAAAATATTTGGAGATCAACTGAATTATTGAAGAGTTTTAATGTGGATGTTATCTTTTGGTATTGAATTCTCTTGATAATTTTGAAAATGTTAAAATTGAGCCTTGGATACATATCACCTGCAGGTCAATTACATTTAAATAATTATCACCTATTAGTGATAATTTTATTATTTTTTTTATTGTGTGTCATTTTTTTCCCTCATCATCTGTCTGTGAATCTAGTTTTAGTTTAGGTGTCAGTACTGTTTTGGTTATAGGGAGGGTGAACTAGAGCAATTATTGTTTGAGCTTTCCCTGCTGTTGGCACAACACTTGAATTATTGGAAAATGTTTTGATTTGTTTTAAATACAGGTTTTTCTTCCATTTGTGTAGGTTTATACCAGCAGTCAAGTTTTTTCTTGCCTTTTGTAGGTTTGTAAAAACAGACAATGAAGAAACAGGGAAAGAAAAAGGAAAGATAAATAAAAGTTATAAGTAAATTTTTATTCCTCTCTTGTTTCACGACAGCATTTTATACAAGTTCTTGCCAGGGAGTTAGGGAATTGCACATTTGTTATATATTAAATTGGATGGAATCTCTGCATTGGGTAAAAGAGTTGGCAAGTCATTTAGGGAAAATACATGAGAGCTCCATCACAGAGATATTGTTTAGTTTTCAGAGAACAAAAGAAACTGTGAGATATGATGGGATGAGGAAACTGCCAGTTGCTTCTCATGCTGTGCCAGCCAGTGGATAAAAAAAAGCTTCCATGGCTTGACATGACCTCTTGGCTTCTACCTTCATTCAGTCAAATGAATTTCAGTAAATGGAGAAAAAAATTTAAAACATGTCAAATACCTCTCAAAGATGCTAAATTATATTAATTTTCCACAAGAAATGTCTTTTGAATGTGTTTGTACACGCAGTTTGAGTAGACTCTTGCCTGGTCTGGATGTAAGTTCAATATGTACATATAAAGCAGCTTCAAGCTTTTGCAGAATATTTCATTTGAATTTCTCAATACTGGATTTTTCAATACTCAATTGGCTGAAAGGTCGCACTCAAAGAGTTGAGATCAACAGCTCAATGTCCAAGTAGAGATCGGTAACGAGTGGTGTCCCTCAGGGCTTGGTACTGGGACCAGTCCTGTTTAACATCTTTGTCAGTGACATGGACAGTGGGATCGAGTGCACCCTCAGCAATTTGTGGACGACACCAAGATGAGTGGTGTGGTCAACACGCTGGAGGGAAGGGGTGCCATCCAGAGGGACCTTGACAGGCTTGAGAGGTGGGGCCATGACAACCTCATGAAGTTCAACAAGGCCAAGTGCAAGGTCCTGCACCTGGCTTGGGGCAACCCCAAGCACAAATACAGGCTGGACAAGGAGTGGGTTGAGATCAGCTCTGAGGAGAAAGACTTGGGGGTGCTGATTGACGAAAAGCTCAACATGAGCCAGCAATGTGCCAGTGCAGCCCAAAAAGCCAATTGTATCCTGGGCTGCATCAGAAGAAGCATAGCTAGTAGATTGAGAGGGGTGATTCTGCCCCTCTACTCTGCTCTTGTGAGACCTCACCTGGAGTATTGTGTCCAGCTCTGGAGCCCCAAGCACAAGAGGGACATGGACCTGTTAGAGAGGGTCCAGAAGAGGGCTACAAAGATGATTAGAGGGCTGGAACACGTCTCCTATGAAGACAGGCTGAGAGAATTGGGCTTATTCAGTCCGCAGAAGAAAAGGCTCAGGGGAGACCTTATTGCAGCCTTCCAGAACCTGAAGGGGCCCTATAAGAAGGCTGGAGAGGGACTTTTTGCAAGGACCTGCAGTGGTAGAATGAGGGGTATTGGGTTCAAACTGGAAGAGGGTAGATTTAAATTAAGAAATTAGAAGGATATTCTTTACTCAGAGGGTGGTGAGACACTGGAACAGGCTGCCCAGGGAGGTTGTGGGTACTCCATCCCTGGAAGAGTTCAAGACCAGGTTAGATGAGGTCCTGGGTGGCCTGGCCTAGTGGAATGTGTCCCTGCCATGGCAGGGTGGTTGGAACTAGATGATCTTGAAAGGTGTCTTCCAACCTAAACCATTCTATGATTCTATGAATCTATCACACAAATATTGGATAAGCTTAAAGTGACTGTTACTTGAAATGGAGCCACAGAGCCCACTGAGGTCTTATCATTACACTGCAGCTCCTAAACTGACCTGAATCCACAAAACACTGTGACTGTTGCTACAGGAATACTTGAAACAGATTCAAAATACTAAACAAAGCTGACCATTTAACTTATGCTTAGATCCATTTCTGGTCAACACCATCCTAAAATATATGTTATACCAATGCAGCAGTAGTAAATTGCAAAGATGGGCACATAAGTATTCTTGACCTCATCCTAGATTGTTCCACAATCCAAAAAGAAATAAGAAAATATTTTTTTCTTAAAATTCGGAAGAATACCATTAATTAAAAGTGTTTTACTTCTTTGTGCCCATTCTCCTCCCTTCCAATTGTATTCCCATTTATAGAAGCAAATTAAAAAGAAAAAAAAAATCAAGGAGGGAATTGGGATTACCATTGAATCTACAGTACTTATTAATTTATTTTTTATTTTTCAAGATGAGGAGTCAAAGCAACAAAGGACAATATTGACCTTGTCAGGCAGTGGTTCACAGGACTTAGAATTTGAGGCAATTGAAAAGAAACATGGTGGTAAGGTGAATTTATGAAATGAATCATAAAAACAAGTTTGATGGTGGGAAAAAGAGAGAAAAGACAATTTTTTTGAAATGTTTGTGTTATCAAGAGTTACTTGGACCCTTTCTAATATTGAAGCTAAAAATATCATTAATAAAATATTTTCTTTCTCTTGACAACAGCTAGAAAGAGAGTTTGGGAGAAGACAATGAAAGAAGGTTGAAAAGAATGTGCAGATAGTGCTGATGAGGAAACTAAGTAATTTAAGTACCTTCTTGGAAAGTACAGTTTATTAACTGTCAAAACTTTCAAGTCAAAAGGTAAAAATATAAACTGAAGACTGACGTATATGCAATTTGGAGACAGGTCACAATTTTCTTATAAACAGCAAATGAAATGGCTTAGAGAGATGCAGTGAGTTCTCCAGCTCCTGATGCTTTCAAACAAGGACCTTCTCCTGTGGGAGATATGATTTAGTGACACAAAGGATATCGTGCTTCTAGGTTTCAAAGGGCATCCAAGGAAGAAAAGCTGACTGATCGTAAGAAAGACGCCCTTATGACATCTACAAGCTTGTTGCCCAAAGGTCTGACTCATTCAGAGGAACATTAGATAAATATCTAAAGAGTTGGGACCTTAGTGAAATTAAACTGAAACTCTAAGTCCTTTGAGACATGCTCATCTTCATTAGAAACTTTTGGAACAGTCTCATTTAACTCTAGTAATAGGGGAAAGTATCATTATTTCAATTTTTAAAAAATATTTGAACATCTAAATCAAGAAGTCATGTAAATAATTATTTCATGTTTTGGTTAAAAAAAAAAAGATCTTTTTTTGGTTAAGTGTATTTTAAATAACATACAGTATTTGTTTGGACAAAAGACACATAGACACATAGTAGCCCTGAATATGGCTCTCATCTCAAGAATTTCAGAAGGTCATATCTAGGCTTCCTAGTATTAATGTCAGACTCCTGCTATGTTTCCATGCTCACTGATCAAGAGTATATTCCTTTTATGTGCCCTCTCAGGTGGCTGAACACCACCTAAATGTGATTTGAAGGGTAGTTGTTTCATTAAGCACTGTGCTGTGTGCAAGCTACGTTAATGAACCTGCACAGCTTTCAGATTAGGGCTGACTGGTGTCATTCTGGTCTCTTAGAGGCTGTGGGGCTGCATAGCATCCTGCAAATGCAGTGCTGAGATCCAGTGCAATCCTTTTCATGGGAAAATTTGAATTAAAAAATCTTTTGGTACGATTTAAGTAAATGCAGTAGCATGTGCATGATCTGATCAATAGGAAAATATTTGCCTTAGGAAGGATAGAGAGCATTTTTAAAAGGACGCCTAGACTAAAGACAAATACATATGCGTGGGCATGTGTACATGCACATGCACATACTCACAAATACCATATTAAAGCACATTTTTTTCTGTAATTATAAAGAAAATTATGACTGTAAAGTCTATTAAAGTGAATATTAGGTAAAGGTGCAAAATTTAAGGACAGAGATTTAGTCTCTGTTGCTTTTGTGAATTTAGGCTCCAGGCCACTTAAGCATAGGCATAACATTATATATATAAGAGACATTACTGCTTGAAGTTATGTCTATGCTTAAGCGCTTAGCTGGATTTGAGCCTTAATGCCATTTAGTTTTAATATGTCTTTTGTTTGCTGTTTGACTACTTTCATATTGTCTTTCAGAGCAGTACTAATAGAAGTATTAATTATTTTTACATACTGCATCTATTATACAAGGTATAATTATAGCTATTATTCCCTGTATTGGTAAGCTGTATTTAGAAAGAGAGACAGAGACTTTCAGAGCTTTTCTGTGGGTGCACACCTATCCCAGGACAGAATCTGAAAAATTATTCAGATCCTTCACTTCATATTCTCTGCTCTAACTACTGCTTTGTGATGCCTTTCATTCCTGTGAAACTTTTACAAAGGTTCAAATCTTCATCCCAAATTTGGCAAGCTAGATTGAATCTGAAGTCGTGCCAAGGTCTGAAAATTCTTGATCAACTATTAAAATTATATTTCCACTTCTGCTTTTCTTGGGTTTAAGTTGGAACTAGAAGTGGAACTCCTGAAATAACAGCAGAGCAAGTGCCAAGTTCTATATGAATATCATTTTTTAAGGCAGGAGGCAATTCCTATTGTAATTTGTCAACAGTTCTAAATAATATGTGTTGACAGCCAGTAAAAGCTTGACATAACCTGAGTAGGCTGTGCAGGTAGGCAAAGGAGAGTTTTAGGGAACTTTACCAGGACTGCTCTGAATCACTCTGGTGACTCAGTGTAGTGGGGGAGGGCTGTGAGGTGTCATGGTGTTGTGCCCCAAGTGTTATTACTGCAGCCTTCAGGTGAGCTGCTGCTTGCTCCACCTGAGGATTCATTTGCTCTGAAGTGATCTTTGTATAGCTGGAATCAGGACTTTACAACATCTATTCACCAACATGCCACAGATTTCTCTTAAGCGTGTAAGTCTATAGATTGTGTATGCTTTACATCTCCCTTATGAGGAAAGGCTGAGGGAGCTGGGTCTCTTTAGCTTGCAGAAGAGGAGACTAAGGGGAGACCTCATTAATGTTTATAAATATATAAAGGGGGAGCGTCACGAAGATGGAGCCAGGCTCTTCTCGGTGACAAACAATGATAAGACAAGGGGTAATGGGTACAAACTGGAACACAGGAGGTTCCACTTAAATATGAGAAGAAACTTCTTCTCAGTGAGGGTAACAGGACACTGGAACGGGCTGCCCAGGGAGGTTGTGGAGTCTCCTTCTCTGGAGATATTCAAAACCCGTCTGGACATGTTCCTGTGTAACCTCATCTAGGTGTTCCTGCTCCGGCAGGGGGATTGGACTAGATGATCTTTTGAGGTCCCTTCCAATCCCTGACATTCTGTGATTCTGTGATTCTGTGATTGCACTTGTTGAATCTATATTAGGCATTTACATAATTAAGTGTATCTCTAGGAGTGTTTGAGCAGAATCCTTCTATTTCCAAAGTATCCAGGAAGAATGCAAATAAAGTAATATAGCATTTAAGAAAGAAAGAGCAGGGAACAATCCTGCCCACCCACTCACTGGAGAGGTTACGGGGTTGGATCTCTATGCAAGCATCAGGATGAAATATTTAAATCACATTTGTAAATGAAATGTTTGAAATGGCTTTTGCTCACCATCTTCCAAGCATCCAAGAATCTAATCTTAGAATGGCTAAAATGCTTGGGCAGAGGGAACACGGGTGGTGCTGGTCTTTGGACCTGTCCTTGGCAAAGGTGAAGTAGTTGGGATGCTAAGAACTAAAGGAATCATCACTCTCTTATGACATTAGTCTTGCTGCAAATTTTGCCACCTTTTGCTGCAGCAATGTATGAACCTTACTTTCTATCATATATACATATAGCAAGATGGTGACCATAGAAGAGCATGTCCATGCAGTGCTGTGTAGGAGCCTCAACATGGCTGACTATCCTTTCCTTGGGAACTGATTAACAATCTCTTACTCTTGAACTCACTGGGGAAAAAATACAGTCTTGACTCTGCCTGTCCATGTACCCTTTTGATCCTGACACTGACCCAGGGGATGACTTCCCAGCCTGTCCTCAGCCATCACCACAAAACATCTGATTCTTCACCATGAACTTGTCTGGTGATCTGGGCTTTAACTTGATAGTTGATACCATCATACAATTTTCCTCTAGGCAAAGAAAAAGAAAAAAAAGTTACATCCTGGAAAGGCTGCGCTGAAGAAGCTAAGGCTGATGAAACCAAAGCCAGTTCCCAAACTGCTTGTTTTAACCAGTTTAAAACAAGCTACTCTCTCTCACTGCTTAAGCCATGACTTCCATCACTTGTTCTGATCTCTCACCTGGGAGCTACATCTTGTGTCTCTAATGTGTCAGGAAGCTCTTCTCTGTCCATTCCAGCAGCATCTCTCTGTCTGCTGTCTCAAATCTGGAAAATTCTTGTGGGGCTGGGGGTGGGAATAAGGGGGATTAAGGAAGGCGAGGGCAACATCTACCATTTTCTTGCCACACAGCCCTTGAGTCCCCCCTGCTCTCCCTTGCTAGGTGGTAGACAAGGGACATCTGTGTGAAGATGGTATCTGTGTTGCTTACCACATCTGGAAGGTGGTTATCTACCAGGATCATAGGGCTTGTAAAGAGAAAACGAGGGAAGAGGTCTGAAGAATACACTGCAATTCCCAGGCAAACCTGCTCCAAGCGTCTGGAAATTCAGTAAGAGCAGATTTTTTTGCGGTATTTCTTAAGCTCAGTTTGGAGTGCTGTCTGGAAATGGGAAAGTAATAAAGCTTATGCAAACATTCCAGTAATACAAAGGAGGGGTTGGTTCAACAGTGGTAATGAAAGTGGCATGTATATGGGCTCTTATTTTATTCAGTTTGGCTTGCCCTTTTTTACCAATTGAGTGTTGATCGACATGCTTATTTGCCCAGTAAGAGTTTAATAGACATCACCTAATTTTTTTTTATAGTAGCTGCTCTTTAAACAACGGGAGATGGTAATGACTTATGTGCAGTATTAGAGTTAGATACATCTGAGCCAGTGACCTAGGTGTGAAAAATACTCAGTCCATTTACCAGAACAGTGAGCCATTTAGTCTCTTAAATCTCCACACTAGAGTCTTTTCCTGACTTAAGAGTTCATTCTGGCTCCTTAAGAGTTCATTCATAATTATTTGCTTGCTCAATACAAATAAGGCAAAGATTCTTTTGGACACTTGCAGTGGATCTGGCACATTGTACGTAAGTTTACCATATCTGTCAAGAAGTCTGGCAATTGTTTTTTCTATGAACTCAAACATATACCACAGTGCACCTGAATATGATGTGTCATGCCAAAACCAAGAGGGAATCTTTCCTGGTAGGGTCCACGCAAACATGCTTTTCTTCCAAAGTAGCATCCTTTGTCATGGGCCAGAGAACAACATTTTAGTGCAGACTGCCCCTTCCCTTGGAGTTCTTCAGAAACAGTTTCTCCCTGTACAAACCTAATTAATTAAAAATGCAGGCCTTTTTTTGGTGTGTGTGGTTTATTGTCGCAGATCAAGGTGTGATAATTATTGGCTTTGACATCTGTGTTATTTCAAATCTTGGAACAAGCTACATTCTTGTCATTAAAATATTTCAAAACCAGGGTTATAAATCAAAGTAAATGACAGTTCAAAAATAGGCACAGATGAAGTAGGTGTGTTTTTCTATCCTGGGCAAAGCCTATCATTATTTCCTTTCCATTGCAGCTGGCCAACTTGCTAATTACTTTCTTTTTCATCTTTTTCCAAAGAGTGAAATCTATCAAAAGAACAAGGTTGGTTAAAGGATCTCTTTCCAAAGCTAACAGAACTAAGTAAGTTTCTTTTACAATGGGAAAGGGACAACTTATCTGCAGACCTCATGATAGAGTTGTGGGGGCTAAAGCAAAGGCTACATCTATACAGTTGCTGCTAGTTAAGATATCCTAACATGTCTTCTCTTTTTCCCCATAGCTAGAGTTAATACTGATCTGTTTAAATATTTCACAAATAAAAAGATGCACCAAAACATAACATTTCTTGAAACCACTGATAATGTACATTTTTCTATCAGTTCAGAGATGAGCGAATGTAATTTCAGCCAACTTTATATACAATGAATTTATTTTGTGTGTGGATAAATGAAGTCCTAAAGAAAAAAAAAGACATAAATGAAGCCCACTTAAAGCTGCATATGTTATTCAGTGAGTCATATTCCCACTTCTGAGGTTCGAATATGTATTTATGTATTCAGTGTTGTTCAGTTTATTACTCCTTTGCCTCTACAGAAATGGTTCTCCACTAAAACCACTGCAGAGAAATGTATACCACTCTCATGATAATTTGTCTGTCTGTATTCAGACATGAGAGAAAGACCTCCATTCTCGTGAGATTTCTTCTTTTTCCAGAACAGAGAAACTCAAGGGCATTTTTCTACAAAGTTTCTTACTTAGTGCAATACTGTATTGTTTATTATCAGTTCTCAGGAGGCAGCTAATATTATTCTTAACAAAGGAATGAGGAAAATCAGTTTTCCAGATTATTTTAAAATCACCTCTTCAATAACATCTCCCCTGAAATATCTCTGTTCCCAGTTTTCTTTACTGTGTGGATGTTTTAGAGAGGGCTTAGGACCTAAATGCTAACTTCTGAATGATGAGTAAGTAGATTTTGGAACTGCTGTATTGAAACTTGTATTTGTGGGAAGTGGTCTTCAGAGTAAAGGACAATGGGCACACTTTATGACAACTGTTACACACAGAAGTGTTATCAATGCCTGGGATAAGATGTGTTTTGCAGATTTAGACCTAGGATAAGATCCCTAATGAGAGGATTCTAGTCTACTGCAAATAAGGCTGTATAGGACAACAAGGATATCACAAGCCCTGAGGCTCATTTGCCATGTGAAGCCACACTAACGAGACTTTGCTACCCTCTTTGCCTCCTTCTTGTTTCATACACCTCCACCTAATGGTGAAAAAGATCAGGTTAGCCCTTTAAGGTCTGAACAAACA
The DNA here is from genome assembly GCA_013401335.1 of Brachypteracias leptosomus. Lineage (NCBI taxonomy): Eukaryota > Metazoa > Chordata > Aves > Coraciiformes > Brachypteraciidae > Brachypteracias > Brachypteracias leptosomus. Next base: position 26,033 of record VYZX01013855.1, on the reverse strand, counting down.
GCCTAACAAAATCACTTTGGCTTCCCCATGCTTTGAAATGGTTTTTAATGCCACATCCATCTTCCAGTCCTTAGAGATTTCCTCGAAATTTTTGCCCAATCCAATTTGAAATAGCTAAGGTATCTGTACAATAATACACACAAGACAGATGTGCATTGCTTCAGCTAAATTAAACCAAAATCCTTTCAGTCTTCATCACTGATGCACCATGTGCTAGAATAGAAAAAAGATTGTGTCTGGAAGCTGCTGGAAAGCACACTTTTCTTAAAAGGACTCAGGGTCCTGTCAGTTAAAAATCAGTGAAGAAAATCTCCAGCTGCTTGCCTTTAGGAACCTCTATGTGATGTTGGATCAAGAAGCTGCAAACAGTAGCTGCCAACCTGGCTGGGATTCCTAGAGCAATCTCCTGAGATCAATGCTCTGACAGGTCACATCCTCCATCTGGCACCACCATTCCCTATTTTCATTAAGACTTTCTTTTCCATTTTTTCTTTGTTCTTCTTGCTTGAGCCAAAAGAAACAAAAGGGCAGTAAAGCACAATTTTAGCTGAATATGAGTTTTATCATTTTACCACTGCATTACACCACTTACCAAGTATTTAGGTTCTGTTCTGCTAGGAAAAAACACATGTCAGGATTTAAAGGAAGGCTGTGCTAAGCTTTAGCACACAGACTATAAAGTGTGCATGTGAGTTATTATTCCTTCAGCCTAAGCAAATCCATATGACATTGTGACTTCACATAGTCTTCACCAGTTCCTTGTACAACTCTCAGTGGAAAACATCATCTCTTTTCAAATCTTTGTCCCTTTATTCAAACCAGACTTTCTAACAGCTCAAAAAAATTGGAAAAACAGAATGTCAGTGAAATGATGTTTCTCACATAGCAGAGAAATCAACATTTGAGACCAGCTACTTAAATGGCAAAGCTGAAGAGAGAGCTACAGCCAGGTCATAAAGGGCCTTGGTTTAGTGTAGCCTTTTATTTAGTGTAACTTAATTGAGATCCATTTTTAATTCCTTTACCTTTTCTTGAGAGTCATCAGTCTGATAGCATCCATATGAAAACCTTCACTTCCTCATCTCCCTTTCTTAGCCCAGCCTGGGAGGCCTTCACTCTGCAGAGCCTTTCTCCTACACCAAAGCTCCTGAACTGCAACTGTGCATGAGGCTAGGAAGGTGTTTTCACTGAAATATTTATTTATAAGACTGATGTGGCCAATCTGTTCCACAGCGACCATTGTAATTGGAACCACAATATATGGAAAAAGATGGTACACAAAAATGTATCTAACTACTGCCTTTTGCTGAAATGAAATCCTCCTCTTCCTACCTGGCAGTGTGCTCTCACCAATTTTTGATCTGGAATGGACATTTGTTGGACCTTTTAGTTGTCAGTTGTTTCCAGAAACCAAATTGGCATTAAGCTAGCCCTGAAAAACAAGGTATTTCCCCTCTGCCAGTTATATCCCCAAAATTTGGTCACCATGGGATCAGACAAAACATTGCCTGAAGGAAGGGTGTGGGGACAACATGGTGGTAAAGAGGAGGGAATGAGGCTTGCTTGCTGTTAAGGTAGCTAAGTTACACCATGAAACTGAGATTCAGCCCACATCCCAACCAGTCTCCACAGGCTGCCTGATGTAAAGAAACTGATAGTTGCAGGGCATGCTTTATCTTATCCCAAAGTACGTGTCTGAGGTAGAGCAGATGATTCATGCTCAAGTGGTGCCTTCTGCTACCCACTCACTACAAGAACAGAGGGTGACTTCCTTCAGCTGTGCCCCTCTGCATTCACACTGTCTAAAGCCAGGTGAAGCAAGTCCCACCCATACTGATTCTGATCATGAAGAAAACCACAAAGCACCTCAGAAGAGGGAAGGATTTTAACAAAATTAACTCAACACCACTGAAGTCCAGAAGTACTTTGGGGTTGGTTTTAGACTTGGTTCAAACACTTGCTATTGTCATGAAGAGAGAACACCTAGACAACTGAGGACACTTTCTACTGGATCAGTCTCACTCACCTCCTTGGATGTTGGTCTGCCAGTGAGGGGGAAGGGTTAGTGGTGCAGGCTGGACTATCTTATGCCATACCATCCATACAAGCTCCCTTGCATGATAGACTAACATGACTGGAAAGTTGGGAAATAAAGGCTACCAAGAGGCCACTGACCCAGAGCTCAATTCAATCTCCTCTAGCAAACTTCTCAGGAAGGGAAGAGCATTGAGAAGCATAACTTACAACAGAGTTTCTTCCAGCTATAGGGAAAAAAGAGCTGAATTCTGGCTTTCAGGAAACTGATTCTTATCATTGAAGTGACAGTGACAGAAATATTGTGACTTCTCCTCTCCTCCTGTTGGAAGGGAAATTACTACTTTAGGCAGAAGGAGTTGATTCTGAATTGATCTGATAGTTACGTGAGTATGACTATGTCTAAGGGATCAGATGGAAACTTCAGAAGAAAAAAGACTCTAGAATGTTTTCTAAATCACTAAACAGTATTGAGAGAGATTTATAGCACACAGTTTATCATTTGAAATAAAAGATAGAATTTTATAGCCTTCCAGCACTTGCCCAGGCCGGCTGGAGAAACAGGGCAGATTCAGAAATAGAGGGTCAAGGCAAGACAAGACTGCATTTTATTAAAAAAAAAAAATAGTAGTACAAGCCAAGCAAATCTGATATCATTTTGTGAGACCAGTGGTATTTGAAACCACAGACTGAGACCATTATTATGAACATCATGCATTATGAATCATCTCTGCCAATAATAATATGGCATCAAGAACAAGTATTCACTCTTGTCATAAAAAACCTCCCAAAACAAAAAACAAAACCCCCAAAGAAATTGCATAAACAAATGGCAAAGTAATGATAATAATTTGAAGACATAAATTAGAAATGAGAAAGCATTTGCCACCCCTCAGCTCATCTGCAAACATGTAGGTTTGCTCCCAAAGCTATGATCACTCATTTTGTGTCCAGGGTAGAGCTGGCCAGAAATAACTTATCTTATGGACGCTTTTGAGAAAGGACAGTTGCAATTCCCATGCTTCACCAAGACAAATCCTTTTAAATAGACCCTGCTACAGCCCAAACTGTTGACACACTCAGTTGCAAGGTGTTTGCCTATTCTCTCTAAATTTACTCAGAAACGTCAATCTGTAGCAGAGGCATTATTTCCTAAATAGAGGGCAAGGAAGGAATAAGCTTTTCCCTGTACACCCAGCTTTTGGCGATTAGCAGTTTGGAGACTTCCTGAGGCAGAGTTTGGGTCTGAACTAATAGGTTTAATACTCCCCAGTGAGGCTAACCTTCACAAATGTGTCTAATCCCTTTCTTGATATTTTTGGCTTCCACAACATTCTGTAGCCAGGAGTACCTCAGTTAGTTAAGTGCCATTTGAAAAGGTCTTCTTTCTGTTTGATTTAAATTTGATTCCTGATCTTTTCTTTCCTTTTTAAGACAAGCATTCCTCATTCTATTTCTCTGCAGCTTTCATGATTATTCTGCTACGGTCATGTCTTTTCTATACCAAATAGTCCTTCTACATGTGAAATCTACAGAAGTCATTCATACCTCAGGCTGCCCTTGGCACTTATCTGTAGTTCTCAAAGTTCTAGTCAATTATTTTTTTCTCCTGTGTTACTATGAATGTAAACAGAGTGTGACTTACTCAAGACACAGGCACACCATAGCTTTGTTTACTGTCAAGATAATATTTTCTGGTTTGTTCTCCTTTGTTTCCAATAACTTATGTTTGCATTTTTGACCATCGCTGAATGTGAGCATGATGTTTTAAGAGAACTATCCAGATTGAGACCTCCCTCCTAATGATAATAGGTCATGTAGCACCCCACTTAGAAATACTAGATATCCTAGGTTCTAACTCTTCTTTTTTTTCCCTTTCTTTTTTTCTTTGTTTCTTGCTCTTTTAGTTTTTTGGGGTTTTTCTTGTTTCTTCTTCCCTCCCCCCCCAACACCTCCCCATTTTGCTCTTTTCCTTTCCTTTCCTTTCCTTTCCTTTCCTTTCCTTTCCTTTCCTTNTTTCTTTTCTTTTCTTTTCTTTTCTTTTCTTTTCTTTTCTTTTCTTTTCTTTTCTTTTCTTTTCTTTTCTTTTCCTTTCCTTTCCTTTCCTTTCCTTTCCTTTCCTTTCCTTTCCTTTCCTTTCCTTTCCTTTCCTTTCCTTTCCTTTCCTTTCCTTTCCTTTCCTTTCCTTTCCTCTTTCCTTTCCTTTCCTTTCCCTCCCTTTCCTTCCCTTCCTTCTTTCCTTTCCTCAGTAGAACAGTTATCTGAAAGTGTTAAGCTTCAAATTGATGGAAAGGAAGGTGATAACTGTGGCTCTGTGCATAGTTTTATTCATTCTTCCCTATGTATTATCTATGTATTATTTATTTAATAAATATGTAATGGTTGCAGTGGAAGGCTTCTGTTCCTAGTGGAACAGCATAGAAAGAAAAAAGCAACACAGATCTTTTTAAGACTTCTTAGAGACCATGTTTGTCTCTTAAGACATGAATGATTGCTGCTATAGGCCATACAAGAAGTTTAAGTCATAAATCAGTAAGGGAATGTAGATATTCTAGGTTTAAGCTGCAACTGCAAGTGTGTCCTTGCAGAGGACAGAGGAAATAGTTTGAAACTGACACTTCAATTAGTCCCATTTCTTTAGCCTCTCAAAAATAATCTTCTCAGCAGTCCAGATTCTTCACTTTCATGTTGTCTGAAGAACAGTCTTCCCTTAAAATATTGCATTCCTGCAGTGTTTCTGTCCCAAGTTAGACTCAGAAAAGCAGTAATGCCTACCAGGTGCATTGTCTTAATATCTAAGAGAAAATAAATAACAAGATTATGGTTGAAAAACACCAACGTCCTGGACAGGCTTATTTGCCATAAATGAAATATAGCATTTGGAAAAAATGAATAAGCACAGCTAATGAATATGCATGTTTCTTGCAAGGGGAAATACATTGTATCTAAGAAAGGGATCATATGTGTTTAAAAGGAACATCTAAGGTTACTTGTTTTGGGATTACAGAATATTGCAGAAAAATTCAAGAGAAGGTAAATCTCAGTTACACTTATAATTTTAGTATATCACTAAACCAGAAAGTATCCATTGACCATGAAAATCAAATAGAAGCTCAGGAAAATACATACTTCTTGATATTAAAGGAATGCTAACCCAGTACACTTGATCTGAAGCTCTGATGAATAAAATTTGGATTTATACCAAATGTAAGCTTCCAGGTTGTGTTACATGTACCACAGCTTCGAAACACCCTTTTCTTTCTTTGTCAAGATTCAGTTTTCTGCTCTGTAGGCAAAATGTAATAAGGAAAAATCAATTCCNAGAGACCATGTTTGTCTCTTAAGACATGAATGATTGCTGCTATAGGCCATACAAGAAGTTTAAGTCATAAATCAGTAAGGGAATGTAGATATTCTAGGTTTAAGCTGCAACTGCAAGTGTGTCCTTGCAGAGGACAGAGGAAATAGTTTGAAACTGACACTTCAATTAGTCCCATTTCTTTAGCCTCTCAAAAATAATCTTCTCAGCAGTCCAGATTCTTCACTTTCATGTTGTCTGAAGAACAGTCTTCCCTTAAAATATTGCATTCCTGCAGTGTTTCTGTCCCAAGTTAGACTCAGAAAAGCAGTAATGCCTACCAGGTGCATTGTCTTAATATCTAAGAGAAAATAAATAACAAGATTATGGTTGAAAAACACCAACGTCCTGGACAGGCTTATTTGCCATAAATGAAATATAGCATTTGGAAAAAATGAATAAGCACAGCTAATGAATATGCATGTTTCTTGCAAGGGGAAATACATTGTATCTAAGAAAGGGATCATATGTGTTTAAAAGGAACATCTAAGGTTACTTGTTTTGGGATTACAGAATATTGCAGAAAAATTCAAGAGAAGGTAAATCTCAGTTACACTTATAATTTTAGTATATCACTAAACCAGAAAGTATCCATTGACCATGAAAATCAAATAGAAGCTCAGGAAAATACATACTTCTTGATATTAAAGGAATGCTAACCCAGTACACTTGATCTGAAGCTCTGATGAATAAAATTTGGATTTATACCAAATGTAAGCTTCCAGGTTGTGTTACATGTACCACAGCTTCGAAACACCCTTTTCTTTCTTTGTCAAGATTCAGTTTTCTGCTCTGTAGGCAAAATGTAATAAGGAAAAATCAATTCCTATTTTGGCTGCTAAAGGAGTAGAACAAAATCTGAGCTTTATATTGAGCAGTGAGCTGGCTGTCATTGTTCAGTCAAGCTGCTGTGCAAGTTGGGTAGGCATTCCACAACTAATCCATTAAATTTTTAATATCAGGCAGCAATCTCGGTGTACCTCAACAGATGATGAAGCTAGAGAATATATGGATTGAATGTTATAAATCCAGCCTACAGATTTAGAAAAACATTACTTTGAATGCAATAGATATTTCACTGTGTCAGCATACTCAGTTTTTTACCATCTTTTTAACCCATGTTAACCCTTGTGATACCACAGATTTATACTGAATATGTCCTATATGGAATAGAATACCTCGTTGGTCAGTTTAGGGTCACCTGTCCTGTCTGCAGGACACCTTGCAGGTGTAGCCTTTTACTTTCTGAATCCCCAATGTGGTACCCAGGATTTAGCAGTGAACTCCTTGGTCTGCATAGAAGCAAGCATAAGCAAGAGTCTTTCTGCATATCAATCCTTGGTACTAACTCCAAACATCACTGCTAGAGGCAGACACTGTCTGCAAAAATGTGCTGTTAACTTCAGAAAGTGCAGTTACTTAGAATTAGTTCTGTTCTAGCTTAAGCCAGGACATTCCACAAAATCACAGAATCACAGAATGTCAGGGGTTGGAAGGGACCTCAAAAGATCATCTAGTCCAATCCCCCTGCCGGAGCAGGAACACCTAGATGAGGTTACACAGGAAGGCGTCCAGGCGGGTTTTGAATGTCTCCAGAGAAGGAGACTCCACAACCTCCCTGGGCAGACTGTTCCAGTGTCCTGTTACCCTCACTGAGAAGAAGTTTCTTCTCATATTTAAGTGGAACCTCCTGTGTTCC
>VYZX01013854.1:12055-30672 GCA_013401335.1 Brachypteracias leptosomus | reverse complement strand
AGCTTGGTACAAAACCAGATTGACATTAGAAAAGACAAATGACCGAAGAGCCCTCTTCCTTATTCCACAGAGAACCTAGAGACATACAGTACTAGCAGATTCCAGCCATATAAAAATGCTATCAAGAAAGCTTTTTTTTTTTTTTTTCCCCAGAAGAAGATACTGTGATCTTAAAAGTAAAGGTAACTACAGCATGTGACATGTCTGACCATCTCAGGCACCCATTTGTGTCCACACTTCAGACCCCTGGTCCATGGTGAGCCGCATTCTTACAGCTCTGCCCATTGTTCTGTAACTTCTTTTAAAAAAAGCAGCCACCCATTTACAAATAGCTAGTAAGTGATGTACTCTCTCTGCATGCCCCACAGGCTAAGTGTACCATTTGATAGCACATTTGAAGCTGCCCACAGGTCTCGGAGAGGCAGGGGGAGGAGGAGGCAGCGAAACACCTGGAACTCCTCACCTGCAACGAGCCTTTCACTACATTTCACAGGATGATTTTTTAATTTTAAAATTGAGATGTTTCTTTGTACTCCAGAGTGAGCACACATGACATTCATGTACCTTTTTCATTTGCTGCCTCAGCTTAAATTAGTGATATTTAAAAACACAGAGTGCCCCTTCAGAAAACCTGTGACTGTTAGAGAGTAAAAAGACAAGATAGAGTCCTGAGAGATAAAAATTTATTTATATCTGATCAGCATGTCATGATATGGTCACAACTCATACAGCTGACATTCTCATAGCCAAAAGAGGGATGTTTTTTCTTTTTAAAAATACATTTTTCTTTCCAGCAGGAAGGATTTTTTTTAAAACAAACATTTCATACTAGGCAGGAATTAAAAACAATGGCTTTTTCAATATGACAACACAGCTGGTAAGCACTGGATCCCCCACCAGTGTCTCAATATTCAGATTTCAAATCTTCCCTCCCACTTTCTCCCTCCCCCTCCCCGATTCCCCCGACCGCTCACAGAAAAACACCACACAGAAAAACAAGACAAAACTCAGAAGGAAAACAGAGGTAGATGTAACTACAACCATGGCGCTGTTTTGGAAATTGTGCAAGATGTCTTACTATGCCCCAAGGAGTTCCTTTGCTCTTTGTTAGATGCTGCAGTACTACACACCAGCAGGTGATGTGACAGGGAGCTGAGAGTGGGAGATGCCAAGGCCACCAAATGAACGGTGCTGTTCCACTCCCTATTGCTCTGCTTAGCTGAAGGTGTTTAAAAACAGACCACTCTGTATACAAAAACATACAAAATGATACAGCCTTGCTCACAAGAAGGTTGGATTCACCTCTCTCATTGCCAAGCCAGGGCAATGGGGGCCCAGGTTCTGCTCTTGGTGTGCCCTCAGCAGCTTTAAGAGGACTCATTGCTACACAGTGACCCGTGGAGAAACTCTGCAGCCTGAGTGCCAGCAAAGTTTCCAGCAGATGCTGGAGCGAGCGAGGGCTGCAGAAGCTGCTTTCCCTCCTCCTCCCCACTGCTCCACTCCTCCCCTTAACACTTCTGGCATGGAAACATTTGTCTCTGTGTCCTTCCTAGTAAGAGCTCTAATAAGCAACATTATCTAGCACAAACTAACAGTGCTGCTGTATGGTGAACCAAAATGTTACTTTGCTGTTTATGGCAAGCATGATAGACACTGTGTATCTATTACAAGCACAATAAATACAACCAAAAGAAAATCTTCTCATCTATTAAAGAACATGAAATAATCCGGGGTGGGGGGTGGGGGGGGAGAAGGGAAACAACACCTAATAATCTCTGTAGAGAAATGCTGCTTCTGGTTTCTGTCAACATTGCTGAAAGACATCTTGGCTGCTGGAAAGATTTGATAAAAAAATCCAATTAAATAAATTCAGTAAAATAATTCCAAACATGACCAGCCCCTTGCAAAATCACTGAGTTTCTGCAGGCTTCTGCATCCATTTTATGATACAAAACAAAAATGCAGGTAACAGGAGGGAAGGAGAAAACTGGAGGTGAAAGTAACTGGTATCGTGAAAACTAATTTTTATCATACAATTACTCTTCAATGGTGTTCTTTTTGTAAGGAACTAACTCACTTTAATAGGACAGTTGTTCAGTGAATAACTACTTCATTATCCGATGATAAAGTAAAAGGTTTAACTTTAAAATGCATAGAACTCTTTTCAAGACTTTTTTGTATCACAGCCAGGTAGTCTACAGTTCTTACAGAGAAAAAAATAAAGCTGCTCAGAAGTGTTCATAATGTATGCAGACATTTTAAACCAGAGTACACGTCAACTTTGCTCTTCCAATTTTTCTGTTTTTTAAAAAAAGGTGTATAAACTATCAAATACACATTTTTGCAAAATAACCTTTTATTTCATATGGCTCCATTATTTCCAAACAATACAGTACCCCAGATGTATAATTATTTTGTGTGATTCTATCAGATCACCAAAAAAACTCCAGCTGACTATGAAGAGAATGCACCCAACCCCAGTCTCAGGATCTGGAAATCCCAGTTTTAAGTACCTTTGGTCCCAAAAATTGTACGTCAAGGCAAAGTGGAGCAGCTGAATCCTGTCACACACAGTGATCGGTATCTGTATTATCTTGTACAAACAGGTGAAAAAAGTTAACAGCACTTTATGGCAGTGTCAGACAAAGAAAAGTTACATCATTTGCAAAACAAGTGAATAATGAACAGTACCACAGTGATCATTGTATTTTTACTGCAATTAGATGCATCTTATTTCTGATGCTGGGGGTGGAGGAGGGAGAAGGAAGCTTTAATTTTCCAGCAAGCAAGGGAAATGGAAATCTTGCTTTTCAAAACTCTGGTGAGAGCAACTTAAAAAAACATCCCTCCAGCAAGAGACATCTCTGTTGCAATACTTCTTGTTAGAACCATATGTGGAACATGAGAGAACCTGTAAGGAAGGTGCACTCAAAGGGCACTGAAGAAAACACCACTCCTTGTGAATGGGCAGATACTCCTCATGCACTGGGATTCAAAGAGTGGTAACTGCTAAAGCATCAGGACTTACATCCTCTCAGTTATAACGATTTGCTCGTGAACAATTAAACAGCAATGTACAGATATTTTGTGTGCAACCCTGGCAGAGAACCATCTTTATTTGCAATACACTTCCATTGCTAAGTTCTCACTTCCATGAGCAACAGCTTTCAGTTCGCATTTTTTTCTGGGAATTTTTCCTTCTTTTATCACTTGATACATTCTTCCATTATATTTCTCCTAATATAAATTCAAAGTTATATTAATTAACCATTTTGTGATCAACTGTATGGTTCATTAACATTCTTTTCTAACAAACACATTTTGAACTCTTCACAAGCAGCCCGCAGATGATGCAGCAAAATGCCCACTACATCTGTAACACCGGCCAACTGCCAGAAGGTAGAACTGAACTGCAGTTGACAGGAATTGATGTTTGACAAGCCAGCCTGCTAAGCTCCAAACAGTCTTGACCAGCATGGTATTTTAGCAGAGAATTTCCTATCTATTTTATCCAATTTATGGTTCTCCATTAACAGAAAAACTTGTTTTACCCAATTTATTCTCTTTTGTGAAGCAGCATCCAAGTTCAGGCTGGGAGGGTACTTTGGAGTTTCTTAACAAGCTTCATTCCACTGTCATCTACAGCAACTCAGCTGAAAGGAGACACATCAGGTTCTCTTCACATCTTCCAGTGCAAGCAGGAAAGGAGCCTAAGACCTAATGCTATTTACTCACCCTACCAAAACAACAATCAGTGCCTGAAAACAAAGGTCGCGCGATAGTAAGAACTACTGAACAAACTGAAAATGAACAGGACCAGATAAATCAAATGACTATCTGAAACATTATTGTGCCTTACTAATTTCTTTAGGCAGTATGGGAATGCTCGCTATTGACTGCAATTCACTGGAAGAAAAAAACCAAACAAAAGCAACAACAAACAACTGCATTTGAAAAAACAATATGCTCTTACATGGAGTTCACAGGGTCTATAAAGAACAATCTGATATGAGTTACTGCTGTGCAATCTGCTTATATAAACTTCCCTTTTTATATCACTCCAGTCTGTCCTAGCTGAAAATAAACCCAGCTGTTCTGTGGGCATCTCTGTGGCTCTGATCAAACCACCTGGTGGAGGACAGCAATAAGTAGCTTGCCATCTGCATCCTGCAGTTTTAAGAGTCCACACATGCCCATGTGCAGCAGACACAACCACTGACACGCTAACAGCGCCGGGCTGCCCCAAGGCCCTCCTGCAAAATGGCAGATTAAATACATTCATTCCATCAGCTGTACTTCAACAAGAGCAATAAAAACACTCCCAGGACTGTCTCACTTCTCAGGGCATACCTCTCTTTAAATGGATTTTACACGACATTAGAATTTTGGTGTGTTACTGGGTATAAAGTGATGGGATTTAGAAACAGTATCTTAGCTAAAACATGAAACTGTAGGCAAACACCATCCTCTGCCTCCAGCTACAGAGGCTCTGTTAAGTCAACGAGGGGGCTCATAGTCGAGGAGAACTTACCATGGTGTATACTTCTGCAACCATCCCCACTGAGCTACCTTAGGATGAAACTACTGCTTCTAGGGGAGGAGGGGTGGTGTACATGTCTAGGTATTTTTCCATTAAGTCAGGGGAACTGGCCTTGCCTCATATTTTGCATGCTTTTAGCCCCCCCACCCCAAAAGGGAGCAGTGGCTCAGTTTTGTGCTCTGCACAGCACCCGCTGCGATTCACGTAGCAGGAGAGGGAGAGAGAAGGGGGATCAATATTGCCAACTCAGAGCCAAATCTACTGAGGGCTTACTTTGTTCTCAGTAAAATTATTCTGTAAAAGGCAGTATGCCAACATCTGAAGTTCTGGCTATCCTGCTTGTATTTAGAGAGATTAGTTTTATTTTAGGAACAGCTCTCTCAAATCTGTGTATAATCACATAAACACAATGCCAACCAGACCTGTCAGAACCGAGGCTGCGCTTCAACAGCCTTCCAAAAGTATCTGATGTTACACATCTGAAAGCGTGGTCTGTTCCAGGCTGCCTTTCAATTCAGCTCATCCTTCTTCCAGTGAGATTTTTAGCACAGTGGTGAGCTAATTAATGCTGCCCTCCTTGTAGTTATTCAGAGTATTTACCAGGCTTTGTTTTGGTTTGGTTTTTTTTCAGTAGTATCTTACTATAGATTTATGAGAGCAATTATACCTATCTTTTCTTTTTAAGAAACTAGTTTTTCTTCTATTGCTTCTTAGCAAAACGTTAAGATAGTTGGCATTGAATTATTTAAAGTCTCCCACGAGTAAATTTAGCGCTGTTGCAACTAACAGGGGAGATAAAGGCCTCTATAAACCACTCAAAGGTCACCTTGGCTGGATTGCAGTATACAAAATACAAAGGTGGCTAAAAATCACCAGCAGCACCAGCAGACCTTCAGAAACAGCTAGAATTGCTCTGGCTTTCAATGCATGACAAATAAAGCTTTCCCCTGTTCTAAGTTTTATATCTTTCCTTCACTGTATTTTCACCTTTAAAAGTGCATTTTGAACACTGATAATGACCATTGAGATGCATTCTGAACAAAAAAGTTAAAAACCCCTAGTGACTTTATTTCCCAAGTCGTCTTCTAGTACGAGATAGTGATAGCATACAGAATTTGGTGAGCTGATGGTAAGACCACAGCAGGGATGGGCCGGTTCATCAAATGTGGATAACTTTTAATCACACTACAATGCTGCGATGCTTTTTTGAGGACCGATTCCTCACACAACACACCTGACACTGGATCTTATTTGGGTCTTGGTTTTCAATCAATGTGTCTAACACAACAACTGCTGACTGCAAAGCTGCAAAGATACTGCCACCAGCTCTGCCGAGTATCTTTGACTCCAGCACAATGAGCTGTGATAAAGTACAAGTTGTGCAAATGAGGAACCTCTACCACACCGATGCTGTACAGGCTACTGAAGAGACAAGTTGCTGAGTTTTCCGAGCTCTAACTACAATGCCAAGAAATACTTGTGGTGACAGAACTTTCTCGTCACAGACATTCTTCTATGGTGGTTGTACAACTGCACCTTTTGTCCAAATGCTGAATTTGCTTGTGTGGGTGAGAGTATACATTTTTAAAAATACAGACAATTCTTAAAATAATACATCATCAGGTCACTATGTTACTGAGCTTCACTTTTAGTAGAGTTTAAAATTTCCCCAAGGAGAGGTAAGAGTCTGTCCAGGATTTTCCTTTACTCTTGGCTATTCACATTTGCACATACAATATGATACTCATTTGCAAGAGCCTGGATTCCCATTATGTCCTCAGGTCCCGTTCCACTTCTAAAATAGGCAATGATAAAAATACCGGAAGATGCAGTACCACATTCCCCCTGACAAGAACGCAAGTGACTGTATACCCACGAGCCACAGGTTACTGAGGGTCATCTCCCGAGAAATAGCTTTTGTTTGACCCTGCAGTGGAGGAAAAGCTCCTAAAAGAGAAGAGAAAACATACTTAATGCTTCTGCAGCAGGAACAACCTTAATGCATGACTCCCTACCATCACTGCTTGTCCCAGCAACGGTGCCCATAAATGATTCATTGGTTACTTCTGTAATATGCTGACAAACGTTCAAAGAATTCTCCAGCATTATCAGTTATCTTCAAGAAAGTAAAATAAACCCCAAACCCTTACCTTAATTATTAAAACCAGTATTAATTTCATTTGGATATAAACTAAGCATAAACCTCAAAAGTGCTCAAAAACAGCTATCCTCATGGTATTCAACCTTTGCAGGGAGATCCTACTGTCAACCAAGCGTTCCATGTTATTCATCAAGTTTTATTAGCATCTGTACGATCAAACTGAATGGATTCCATCTTAAGCTTCACAGCTTCTTGGTAATCATTTTGTAGATTGTGAAGAAACAACACGTGTACATTCTCAAGGTTCCTCTTGAAAATATAAATATACACAAGCACACTCTTTGTTTTTTAAGCAACAGTTTCCAGCCACTCACATAGACTAAGGAAGTGCCATGCAATTTTCCAGAAAGATTTTACTGAAATGCCTGTTTAGATGAGAAAGACCAGCAGGAGATACAGCTGACAGAAGTAAAAAATTAATTTTTCCCTACTTTGACTTTTTCTGACTTTAACACACTAAATTAAATGTGTCTGAATACATCAGAGCTCTGTGATCATAAGCAAAATGTTTGCATTTACTTACATCAGCATATTAAATAATCTGCCTTACATTTTACCAAAATGCACAAAGCCTATGTGACACTTTTGTTATCGTTAATCCTGAAGAGTGGATATAAAAACTCTAAATATACCTGAGAAGAGGATGTACTTGCTGCAGCACTATGGAGTCACAACTACTCATAGAAGGACAAGAGATGAATGATTCAAAGAGTAAAAACGGTGTCAAGTTTTAATCTGAGAAGCTACAGAATTTGGGCAATTATATACCATCAGCAACTTATCTCTATGCTTCATATTTGCAATCACTGGAGATATTGCAATCAAGCATTTAAGACAAAGCTTTCTTCCTGTATGAATGCATTTAAATTAAAACAAACAAATACAACAAAGAAGAAACACAACAATAATAACCCAAAACCCAAAGCCCCTAAAGAACCCCTTGATGAGTCCCATCCTCCTCTCAATGATATGTATTTTTACACATGGACAGATTTGCCACATCATTTCTTCCCCAGCAATTCTGACTGCTACGCTTCTATTTGTCCATTCTACCCTACATTTGTTCTTCTATGGCTCATTTGTTCTCTTGCATCAACACTGACCTTTGGTTTCAATAACTTTCCTTCTTCCTTGATACAGAGAAACCAACTCTCTCTTCCCTCTCTCCCAAGCCAACTTGTATGTTCCAGAGAAAACAATCCTTCACTTTTCTAGCTGAGATAAGCCAAACACTCTCAGTTGTCCTTCACAGAAACTACTGCTCCTTCCCCTAAGTCACCTCAGCACCTGCGATCTGTCCCTTTTCCTGGTTCAAGTCATGTTTCTTGAGCAGGGCTGATGGACCCGTACACAGAATTTCCAGATGAGGTTTCAGATTTGGCACAAAGAAAAGTATTTCCATCGCACTGGTGAAAACCCTCTCCTGCTGTGCCCTGTAGGATGACATTGCTCACTTGTTTAGTTACATCACACCAGTTGGCTTCTGATCAGAGGGAATGAGGAGCATGATGACTTCAGTATACAATTACTCATTTCCAACTGATAAGCTCCTGGTTTATAGTCTTTTTTTTAAAAATTAGACTCCAAGTACCTTTGCCCTGCTAAATGTAATCTCATTTGTGTGGCTGGGTGTTCAAGGTTATCCTGCTGAAGATATATATACATAAATATATATTTTTATATATGAAGTGCTTATCACCATACTGATAAACATTCTTTGGAACCGGTCTGATGGGAGACATAAGAGCAGAAGTCAGAAAAATAGTGAACTTGACAATACAAGCTTTCCACTAGCTGCTAAAGCAGAAGTCTTTGTGTTATTTATACCTACAGATATTAACTGTAAACATTTCTGATTTTATACATGAAATGTGTAAAATGCACGTGTAAGAAAGGATGGCACAGATTCATATTCAAATTTTAAAGATACTGGTTTTTTCAAGTTCCTAACACTTAGGAATAGAGCAAAAAGAAAAAAAACTGGTTTAGGCTTTGTTTCTTCCTCTTCCCAAATAAAAATATGCTAAAAGAATGTATTCCTACTGATATTGTCAATGAAAACTAATTTTAAAGTTTCACATAGCATTAAATGTTATTGCAGCTTATGAAGTAAGCCTTATGAACTGAGACAAATTTCTAAGCAGTGTGTATTTAAAAAATGAATAAATATAAAAAAATCAAAATGCTGAAACATCCCAAAGTCTTAAAAACATGCCAAACTTGAGCCGATGTAACACACCAATGCAGAGCCAGCCCCTGAGCAGCTTTGGGGAGTCCCCTCACATCTGGCCTCAGGACTTCTTCAGAAGGTTCCCAAAAAACTGTCACAGCACTTCTGCAGTAAGTCAACAAAAGCCATGCAAGCAAGTCCTCAACTGGCATAAACAGCAGTAACTTTAAACTATGCTAATTTATGCCTAATAAGGTCCTACGTCATAGCATTTACATTTAAAATATGTCTTATTAATTTATAATGATTACATTGGCAAATTATAAGCAATTATCCTATTTTGGAAGTGCATTTCAATGAATAAATCTGATTATATTCATTATACTCTCTGAAATTCAGGTCTAGTTAGATTTTTTTGGGTATGACTAATTTAATGTCATTTCTGAAATAACATCTCGGTAACAAGAATTCTTTACCTCCTATTGACTTGGAGTCATGACTGGACTCCACTGACACTTGGGAGTTTTAAATAGATTCATAAAGTTATTTCTCTAATAGAGTCCAATAAATGCATTTGGATGTGATTTATAGAGCAAGGTCTGACTGCTGCCACCAACAATGACTGACTGACAGCAGTATTTCATAAAACAAAATACAACTCTGGGTTGTTAAAGAATCCTATTAATCTTTTTAAGTATGATAAATTAAGCACTCAGAATCAAATTAAATCAGTATTTTCAATAACTCATCTAGTAGAAGTAGCATCTTTGTTTAACATAGTCACTCAGTTGATTCGAGAGACTGAATATTTTTCCCCCCGAACAACTGTGACACTTGCTAATGACGGGATTATTTTTCTTCAGAGACGAGTTGCATTATTTCATCTGGAGTCTCCCTACTCAGTCTATGTTTGATAAACTTCCTTTCCTATACATCAAAATAAACCTCTATTTGTTCCTCTCTGGATTTTCTTTTTTATGGTAATGAATTCCTCTGTTTTGTATTCTGAGGACACACATGCACACCTGCTGTAGGGCAGATGACACAGTGCAGTATCAACTAGATAGAAAAAAAGAGCCTTGAGGAAACACTTCTCCAAAGTATTTACCTGATACTTCAAATCACACTTGCCAATATCCCTTCATTAATATTATTAGTGCCTTACATATATTTTGATTCCTCTGATCCTTTAGCATTAAAAGTGTATTATGATAGAAGTGACCCTCAGTACCTCACAGCAAGGAGGCCAGTGCGGACAGCACAGGGCTGCAGATCAAGACTCCAGAGACTCTGTGCTGTGGAATTCTTACAGATCCTTCCAACCAGAGCATCTTTCTGTTAAGCTCAGCAGAAACAGAAGAGGGCTATGGGTTTGGATTAGACCTGCAGAATACTTATATCAGTTTTATCTAACAGTACAAGTGCCAGAGGAACACACTAAACAGCTGCACAAAGATAAAATAACCTGCCTCACCTAAGAATCTTATTTAATCCCTTTTAATCAAGAATTTGCTCTTTTTAAACTCTGAATGTCTTATATCCCCTCCAAACTTAACATAAGCTCTTAACACTTTTGCTACGCATGTAAATGGTCACTCCCTCTTTGCATCTTGCTATATTATTCCACTCAAGCAAGTCCCACAGCAACAAGTTTCACAGCCAACTATATGTTATTGCAGAAAAAACAAGAGGATGTCCTTAGATCTGTTATAAACATGCCAGCTTCCAAACTCTACCCTATTGTAGTGTTACCCAGGTAATTTACCTTTCCTAGATGATTTTTTACCATTTTTTTTGCAACATAAAAAGCAGTAATAATTCTATCTACTGTATTGGTGTGAAGAACATATACACATTCTTGAACCGTTTTGAGATCCTTCTAAGAACAGACATTAACAAAGCACAATTCTCTTTGCTAGATTCCATCCTACCTGTTTCATAGAAATGTGTCAAGAGATCTTCCTTTTCGATGAATCGTTGATATAACCAGTGTGTAAGAGCTTCAGGCTCTGCAGGTACATCTTTAACTGGGAAAATCCTGCCAGAGAAACAAACACAAGTTAGACATAGGAAATGCATTCTGTACATGAAGACCAAAACTCTTCCCTCTGCCCCAGCCAACCCCAAAACATAGAGAACAAGAGTTTGGTATAAATCTAACTGCATGGTTCATTCTCTCTCTGAGCCACCAACCACACAGGTATTAAAGATACAGAACTGGAACATTCCAGATGCACACAGCAGACACAGGCATTATTAGCTTCTATCACTGTACTGCAGCATTTGATAAAAGATATTAAGCTGTTGTTTCGGGTTTTTTGTTTGTTTTTAAATAGAAAACCACCACACTTTATTACTACCCCTTAAAAAAATACAAACCAAGAAGCAATAAAGCTCATGCGCTGGAACAGAAAGAAATAAAAGACTGAAAAGGTTCATCCACGCTTTAGAAGCGGCAGTTCTTCAATGGGCAGGAGCAACGCAATGACATCACCAAGTACTAATAGCTCTTCTGCGTCCCAGAAAACAAGCCCTCTGTGCTTTTCAAAGCATGCCAGCATCTTTGAAATTTCTAAGGCAGGTTTCACACTGAAAACTGACCATGTAAGTAAGTGTCCTCAAATATTGCTACTCTATTTTAAAAACCCCAATGGAAGAATGACCAATGTTTTGGTACTTCCACACCAAATACTAGGCCTGCTTGAAAAATGAGATATCCAGGGCAGAATTCGCTGAGATACATACATACAGGAACCCCCAAAGAACACACCATACTTCACCGGACTTTTTTTCAAAATAGAATATCTAGTCTTACAGTACTTGTGAAATCTCCTCAGCAGACCTTAAGTACCTTTTGATATATACAAGAACTTATATATCCACTACGTTTCACTGGAAGGCCAGTGCAAGAGAGATTTGCAGATCAGGGTAGCCTGAAAAATTCATACTCTGAAGCCTAAGACCTTTACTGCAGGTTTCTCTTTTCAGGGGAGTTCATGTTTACCCTGTCATCTACACCATGCTTCTACTTTCATTAGTGGATTTTTCATTTCATTCTCTATGCAGTCTTGGTTGATTATTCTGAGAACAATTTGCAGTAACATCGTGATCATGTGGGCAGTGCCTGAACAGATGTGGGAATGTCAAACTACAGAAAGAAGACACTTCTGAGGAATGCTTCTGTTCCTGTTTTCAACATCTCTGCTTGCTTTGTTGCCAAGTCATTTGTACCTCCTTTCAGTTTGATGCATGGAAACAGAGAGTTGTAAGTGGAGGAGAAAAGCAGCAAAGCACTGCTCTAATGAGCAAAATAAAAACAGTGGTGCTTCGGTACACAGAGATAACCTCAGGATCACAGAATATCCCTAGTTGGAAGGGACCCACAAGGATCACTGAGTCCAACTCCCAACCAACGCTGTTACATCAACATCAGAGTATACATTGAGTATGGACAACTCAAACTCAGCAGATCCACAGTTGCTAAAGACATCTGCCCACAATGAGGGCCAAGAGGTACATGAAAAAGAGATATATGTATACGTGTAAGATAAACAATTTTATTTACCAACTATGGTATCAATATGAACTGAAGATATTTCTGTAGCCTTTGTAGCAACTCTACCTACATCCTCCTTACACTGCAGAGTTCTCTATGCTCTGAGACTCTCAGACTGCCAGTCTCAGTAACCAGAAATTAGCAACCAGAAGTTATCTCAGGTAAAATACAGTTTGGAGAAAAGACTTTGGCCAAAGACAGATATTATGAAATATCTGGTGTCCAGTAAATAGCTCAAGTCCTCAACATGCATATTAAGAACCATGAAAAAGGCAATAAAGAACTATTTTATCTTGAAGCCCAGATGTTGTACAGCAGATTAAAACTAAACCACATAAGGCAAGTAAAAAACACACCCACAGAGAAAGGACCATTTTCGTTGAGTGTATAACACTAAGAAAGACTTAACTCTCTGTCCCCAAACACCACTGAGCTGCCAAGCACTATTTTTACTCTCTTCTGCCTATCTGCTATGATGAGATAAAAAGACTCAGCAACTGAATATTGTGTTTCACAGTATATTTTTGAAGGACAGATGCTTGCTTATGCAAGCCTGAAGATGGTTCAGAACTAACAGAACGCACATGTGGGCTCAGGACAGAAGTCTAGGATTACCTGGCCCCGTGTGCCATTTCCATTGTAAGCTCCAGATACTCTGCACCTCACCCTTCACTTCTCAGTTACCTGATGGGTAACAACTCTACAGCTCAATAACCCAGTTAAGCCTGGTATTTTTCCAAGAATACACTTTCTAGTCTGAACACATTATCACAAGATCTTACAAGACACTCATTAGAAACAACTTATGAGCTGGCAGTTTAATGAAGTAGCAAAGTAGGGTAAGTGATACCAATGTTGTGAGAGGCTAAAGGAATGCAGCACACCACTTCCCTGCTTGATTCCAGCCAGGCTCCTGTACCAATCAATACAGCACCAGAATACCTGGATCTCTGGACAAAAACTCCACCTCTTAGTTTAAGAAGCAATCACCATTACACCCAGTTTAAACGAATATTGATGCAGAGTGGGAAAAACTGGTTTTCCAAGAATGGTATACTGGCCGTCACCATTTAGTAGCGGTAAGTGCTGGCGTATTTAGAAGCATTTTCAAACATATTTTTAGATTATCCAGAGTTACTTTTACAGGCAGAACATTCTCATTAATGACTGAGCTAAATTATAGATGAAATGTTTTAAAAAAAAATAAATCCTTGAACTCTGGAAACAAGCCCAACCTGTACTAGGTAAGGTGAAGCTAAACCCCTATGTGTTTAAGCTAAACATACTGTCAGTGTTCTCTGCCCATCAGATGGCTCAGCTGGCATCGATGTTTTAAAAGAACACCCTCCCCAGGGAGACTGGGTTCAGGAAAGGTAACAGAGAACATCTGTTACTGGACTCTCTACACAGATGACCCAAAACAACGGCAGAAAGCCATCGCTCTGGCTGAAGTAGGGTCATCCCCAACCATCAGCTGCGAGGTCTAACAGGTCTAGTGTTAAAAGTTGTAGGAAGTAGTTTCTTCTTTTTCATGAGATATGTAAACCAGTGTCAAAATGGTCACAGCAGGAGGGTCACCGTGGCTCTACCCCACCTTTGGGTATCCAGTGTCAGGAACGCCACTAGAAGTGAACAGTTCACTGATTTCCTCAGGAAGATAAAATGTTATCACCACACAGAGCTGTCCTGACAAGGAATAAGGTCAACATGTAATATCTGAAGCTTCTAGATTCTCTTGGGCACTTGAATCTTTCCAGCTTTTGGACAACACTAACCTCACATTGCATGAAAATAAGAGCGTCTTTGCTCTTGGTGTGTCAAACAAGGAATTTAATATCACTGGGTAAGATAACTTCTTGACCAGCAAATTCAAGTGGAGTGGAAATACCTACTTTTCTTTTTCGTCAAGGGAATAACTGCTTTGCTGTCATCAGGGGGAAGCAGGCACAGGTCTGAACTTCAGTAAAAGCTGTGTCACCACAGGCTGCACCCCGAGAAGTTATAAGTGGTGATGGAAGTAAAGACATACTCTGCTGGGAGAAGCTGTCTCAGTAATGAAACACTACCTTCTAGCAGGAGGTTATCTACCTGCAGCTCCAAGATGACAATGGTTGTGGGACACTCCATGTAGCTGGCTGAGAGACGGCAACTTTCTTAAGCCACTACACAAATGTGTATCTATGTCCCAAACCAGAATCTATTAGCATAAAGCGACAGCTCAGAAAAGAAGAAAGAATTTTTTAAAAAAGGAGATGTAATGGCATACATAAGAAATCGTGGAGACTTACTTACTGATGGCCCTTTTTCAAAAGATATCAAATAATTTTCATAAACACGGCATTTTCAGAAACATTAAATCTCCTTTAAATGGTTCTTATTGTAGAAACAACCTCTTATTCTCTATTAAAAATTTTAAAGTTCATAGATACCACCTTTAAGCATTAATTGCCTTTCATCATCTGTCCTATCCTGGATTAAGTTCCTTATTACCCTCTACTCTTTCTAAATCGTAGTATTATTTGCTGTTTCAATGACTCTGTAAATAAAACTCCCCATCATGGAGGTCATTGGTAGATCTCAGGTATGACCAAAAATAAGCCCCTTGCATAAAAAAGTGGTTTTGCAAAACTCATTCAGCAGCCATAACGTAGTCCATCTTCTTTATAGCCAGGAGACAAGTTTATTCCATAAACATGTATCAATGTAGACATACAAAAAAACCTCTCTCAATAGTTGAAAGCTTGTTTCAAGAGCAGCACAGCACAAAAACTGGTACGAGAAAGAAAGGTGCCATAGTACCCATCCGCATTGTGGCACAAAACCAGTTGAGCCAGCTGAAAAGTGTGGTACCTCCACTGTCCTCTGCAGAGGAGGTGACTGTGGCTGGCCCCAACAGTGGGGCCTCTACACCACAAGCACTGTCACGCAGTGCAAATGTGGGACGTGGTCATACAAGGGCAGAACCCAGCAGGAAGCTAACAAAAACCCTCAACTCCACACCATTCTTGACCAAGGGGAAGGTAAGCATCAAATAAATTTCATACCCAGGGTTTTCTCAACTTTTAACTCTGGAGTTTTAACAAGAGAGTTGCAGCATGTGAGAAATCTTACTAGTAGAGAAACTTGGAGACCAGCTGAGAAACACCAAGTCAGACTAAAAAAAAGTGACTAGTGTAAGAAGAAAATAAGTAATCCCAAAACTCAAGTCACTGTGTGGAAACAGTGGGAGCTGAGAATAGTCACGAGTAGGCAGTCCTGCTACATAGACACCAAACCACTCAGCCTGTTTCTCCAGAGTGCAACTGCAGAAGCTGGATTTCTGGTCAACGCCTGTCACAAAATGACTGAAGCATAAAGCTAAACCATTCTGAGAAGAATCAAACCTTTCCAACAGACTCATTAAAAGGCAGGTCTCATAGTGATGCCTCTAGTTAGGGATCATAGAATGGTTTGATTTGGAAGGGACATTAAAGATCATCTAGTTCCAATCCCTCTGCCATAGACAGGGACATCTTCCACTAGACCAGGTTGCCCAAAGCCCCATCCAACCTGATCTTGAACACATCCAGTGTTGGGGCATCTACAACTTCCCTGGGCAACCTGTTCCAGTGACTCACCACCCTCATAGTGAAGAACTTCTTCCTAATTTCTAATCTGAATCTACCCTCTTCCAGTTTGAGCCCATTATCCTTATCCCCCACCTATCACCACAAGCCTTTGTAAAAAGTCCATACACAGCTTTTTTTGTAGGCCCCCTTCAGATACTAGAAGGCTGCAGTAAGTTCTGCCTGAAGCCTTCTCTTCTCCAGGCTGAACACCACCAACTGTCCCAGCCTGTCTTTGTAGGAGGTGTTCCAGCCCTCTTATCTTCATGTCCCTCCTTGGAAGGTGCCTTGAACCTTCCAGCCCTCTTTTGTTTTCTTTGGGTGCTTACTGCTTTAACAGATGGGTTGAAAAAATGCCAAAAAATTCCAATGCTGTTTGACCTGGAAGAAGATAATCAGGTATTTTCCTTGATTGTAATGTTTCAGAGAGCAAACCCAGTTTTTCAGCACTTTCCAATGAGTTCTGAGACAAGTCTGTCAGGGTCAAAGAACTATTTGATTGTTAGAAGGGTAAGTTCTCACATCTTCGTTTTTTGAAGAATCTGAAACTTGGTAATAGTCCTTTTTTCTAGGGAAGTTTCTTTTGACATCCTGAGGAAAACCAGGCCACAGCTTAGCCTAATCATGAACTTCTGCAAAACACATCATTTGTACTGAAAATTGACGTTTGAAAAGTAAGATCCAACTCATCAAAATTAAGCTTTCAAACTACAACAACAAAGAATTATTGGATTAAACTGATCTTTCTCTGCCATCTCCATCAGCGAGAAAAGCATCTAAAAATGAAAACACAAGGCTGCTTGTTGTGTCCTCTACACTCCTCTGTTGCTTCCTAGGTAGGATGAAAAAGAAATGGACATTTTACCTGCAGTAAAGGGACAGGCTATGAAGGAAAACACTAGATCTGAAAGACTAAGGCAGAAAGAGAGGTTGTGACCAAGGGGAACAGCAGAAAGAACTGACTCAGCAGCCAGAACAAAAAGAGGCTCTGCAGCCTCCTCTGCTCCAGTTCAAGTAGCACAGAAAATGCTGCCTCTTCCCCACTGCTGCCATACATCAGATCCTCACTCTGGGCTACTCTCGAAGAGGAAAAGCATCTTTAAATCCCAATTTTCCTTTCATACAGTAGAGATGGTATCTGGTCAAAACTATTCTTTTTTTTTTTTTCTGATGTATTTTTTTTTCCTGTAATTATTTTCTTTTTGCTATAATTCGGTTAAAAGAAATGATAGATGAGAAATGAGTGCACTAGAGCACAGAATCACACAGAACATTCTCTCTCCCCAGTTACTTAAAAATTGCACTTAAAATTTCTTTCAAATGTAATCTCCTGAAACATTCCAAATTACAAACAATGACCAAAATTTTTTTGCACTAAATGAAGGAAATGGGGGAAATAACAACAATCCAGACATACTTGATATACATTTCATAAAAGTTTCAGAGGACTTTGATGTCAAACACAGAAAACCAGAAACAGGTCTGACATTTTCCATCTTTGGAAGACATTTCTGATGTTTCCATCTTTTTAAAGCTGAAGTCCACTTTACCTTGGGTCTTCCTTTGCTAACTTTCTTTCAGAGAGTTAAAGAAATGCACCAGCTTGACAAGGGACATCTCAGTGCTCAACACAGCACAGGCCTTTCCAAACTTCAGTCACTGATTTAATCCTCACCTATGCTATTATAGACAGTGTAGATAATACCCAATTGTTATCAAAATTCAGAATTACCAAGGAACCACTTCAAATTTGTGACCTGCAGAAAAAGTACTGGAGTTCCCAGCTGACAACCCCAAATACTCGTAATGGCTCTGTCACAGCAATGTTTTGGTCTCCACGTGGAAGAGGAACTTCAAGAAGTAGTTTAGGTTTCCTAGTCAAGCTGTACAGCTACACAGGTCTGGTGTATAATCCTCCATCCTGCAAGCTTGGACAGCTCTCTGGGAGTAACACCACACAGAAACCTCCCAAGTTTCTTTTTTGGCACATTAGAAGGTAGCTTTATATCTCCAAATGGAAGTGACAGGGACAAGAGGAAGGAGGTTGACATGGAAAGGATCTTCTAGCTGGTCACAAAATAGAGCTGTTTGCACCATGTACTGTTTAACCAGCACAAAAGGGTTTGGTGCTTCTCCAGAAACGCTCCTGACACAGAAACAGGCTCAAGAAATCACTGTATTTTCAGACAACTGAGGACACTACCTGGGAGGCACACAAGCAAAGCCCCTGAGAGACAGTTTTCCACTGACCATACTTATTTCCAAAATAAGCTCCAAGAAACTGATGTCAGCCCACTAGGATTCAATTATCTGGCTTCCCAATCCTGGAGAAGGTTCAATAAAATGATAGCAGAGCTGTAAGGTTTTCTTTAACATCAGAAACCCTCTGGGAGAGAATGATTTTTACCTACTCTTCCCTGTCCACTACCCTCCAGTCTCCCAGGAACATACTTAATCTTCACAGGTTCTCAATGATACCAACAGCTCTGTTCAAATCATCAATACATGATTTAAATTTGTCAAAATCCTGAAGGTGCCCATCACATTACAGCATTCTGCTAAAAAAATAGCCTCCAATAAGTAGA
>VYZX01013852.1:0-11084 GCA_013401335.1 Brachypteracias leptosomus | reverse complement strand
ATAATAATATATTATAATAATAATATAATAATAAAAGACACAAGACTAAGCATAGGTTAGCTGACCTAAGAAGAGGATTATCTTTTCCTGGATTTTTCTTTGCTTGGTTTATTTTTTTAGTGTCTGAATTTGGCCCTCTCTCAGGTTTTTACATCTGAATTCCACCATTATTTTTAGCATAAAAATCTGAAAAGAAAGAGATCTTCTAGAACACAGCTATCATTAAAAGAGAAAATAAATAATCAAATAAATAAAAAAGATAAAAACAAGGAAACTGCAGAACAATTAGTGAAACATTGTTTGTAAGGGAGTATGCTTGAAAATACTATAAAGTGCTTGGAGAAACACCTGGAAAAACACAGTCTGATTTAGGATTGCTACTCAGGCAGGGGAGTTCACGCTTAATTACACAGCATCCATGGAAATATTTCTGTTATGACAGATAAGAGAAATCCTCTAGATTCTGTAAAATTACTCTTTCAAAATGTATCTGAAAATGTTTTGTGCAGGAGATGCACCTTCAGCAAGTTTGCGTATGATACCAAGCTAGGAAGCGCAGTTGATATTGNTGATGGGGCTCTGAGCAGCCTGACCTAGGTAGAGATATCTCTACTTGTGTAGGGAGGTTGGACAAGATGACCTCTGGAGGTCCCTTCCAGCCTAAAACATTCTATGATTCGATTCTATGATTCTATGAGTCGTTAACATAAATAATACTGCCTGTAGGAAAATTATCAGAAACAGTATATATTCCAGTAGCATTACATATTCCTCTTCTCTTTGAATTCCCTCACCAGTATATGATTATGCAGCATAAGGAAGAGAAAGGAATAAATTATGGAGTCTCTTCTGCTCAGTCACTTTCTCTACTCTGCATTGTTTAATACATCAAAACCTATGATAATATTCTAGGAGGAACTTACATTTTAAGTTAGTGTGAATAAAGGGAAAACTCTCTCTTTGAATGAAATAAAAATTGATAGTCAAATTAAGCAAATCTTTTGTTAACAATTTCTGTAAGGAAGAGATATGAATGTTCATATTTTGTTACATCATTGCTTATTTCTGTATTTTTTATTGAACTCCCAAGTAAAAACTCTTTTCTGTATTTATTTCTTGGAAGTTTGCTAAGCTTCCGTAGACCATGAAAGTAGTAAACCAGTGTTATAGAAACCTCCATTTCATATGGGTTTTTGTAGTATGGAGGGAACTGCAGAACTGGGATTGCTCTATAAAGCTGTCCTGAATTAGTTCTTAAAATTCTGTTTCAGATCGTGAGCAATCCAGACCAGGAGTTACTATTTTTCTAAATGTGTAAAAGGACCCAGTACAATAGCAGTTTACTCCTTAAATGCATGTGATAATTTTTTTTGACAGAGAAAAACACAAAATGTGGGCTTTTTAATCTGACCTTTGGAAAGTCTTTCTCTCCTTCTTACTTTCAAAGACCTCCTCCTTGTCCTTCATGACAGCAAAAATTTTAATCTTTTAACAAGATTTCAAGTCCTTTTGGGTGAGGTGAGTATTAGCACAGCCCTCTGAAATGCAGGAAGGTCACAATGTGTCATTATGCTAATGTTGTCAGAATGATGACAAGCTATGTTTTATACCAGTTGAACAGAAATTTAAAAGGAAAAAACATTTCATGATTAGTAATATGCATTTATGGTAAAAATGCACTCATTTTTTATTAAAATCAGGTTCTACTAGTAAGTCAGTAAATAAGTTTTGGGTTTCAGTTAGAGGTTTTTTGCTTTCTACATACCTCTATGTATCAGGGAAGATCTAAGTTGGAAACCTGTGGGGACCAGCATAAGACATACAAAAAAATTAAAAATGTCAATTTTACTGAAAGCTCTTTGGAAAATTTTCCAGGTGACCAAAATGTAAATGTAACAGGCATTTGTAGAGTTTTGCCAGTCTGTGCATGGTGTGAAGCTGATAATACAAGTTTCATCACACTTTTGTAGTCCTTCTCACATTTCCAGTTCTTTCCTATTTTACTTTTCACCTTTTTCAGAGTCTATTCTTTTTTTTCTTATTCTCCACTAATGTGTCTGTATGTGTCAGCAAGCCCTGTTTTTCCATTTCTTTAGTAATTTCACTGTAACTTCTCACAACCTTTTCCATCCTTTCCCTCCACTATACCCAGTGCTACCTTGAAAACAGCTGAAACTGCTATTGCGAAAAACAGCTATTATCAAACTGTTTATTTTTTCTCTTGGAGCTGTACATCACAGTTTCTTTGGTAGCAATGCCTGCAATCAATGAAGACAGTGTCCTTCGGACTCTAAAGCAGAAACCATAAGAATCTACACTAGCACAGAGGAATCTACAAGGCACAACATGTGGGCTGCTGGGTGAGAATTAGATAGCTGGAAACTTTAGCAGTGTGGAAGTTTATGGGACTGAACTGCATGCCTACTGTCTGGCAGAAAATAGCCAAAGTCTTTCTGAATGGACAGGAATTTAATTTAATATGCATTTGTAGAATAAAAGGCAAACAAGCAAAAAAGTGGGCACACTTCCATTCAGCTTCAGAGTGGCTGAGATCTGAAGAGATTCTTATCTGTTTCAGGAAAACAAAGGTAAGAGTCTTTGTCGACCTCCTTTTCATTCAGCCCCCAGGGGAGTTGTGGTAGACCAGAGAGTATGGAAGGACAATCCTTAGAAGTCTTTCCTTCAGAAACTAGGGAAAAAAGTGCTTATCAGTTGTAAAAATAACAATAAATCATCCTGGTTCCCAAAACACCAAGTATCTTTCAGCAGTCTGTATTCTGTTATTGACATTTTAAAGACCTTTTTGTCTAGTTTAATTTTACATTAAGCTTACTTTAAGGTATACTATGGATTTAAACATGTTCTTTAACTAAAAAAAGCAGTAAAGGAAGACAATTTATAAGCAACTATCTAATGACCCACTTTCTGAGCACGATTTTGTTCTAGTTCCTGAACTCTCTGTGTTTTTCCCAAATTTACACATACTAGAAAGCTGGAATCTATTTTTTTCACTTAATTGTGGGTCTTTAAAGAAAAAAAAAAGTCAGTTAAACTTCTCTTCTTCAGATCTTCTTTTTTACTTCCAAAATGGAATTCTTAAGTGATTATTGTTGATAAGTATTACCAAATGCAATCTTTTGTCTACTTATAACAAAATAAGGTCCCTGTGTGACTAGATATTAAAAGATTGAAATAATTGAAATTAAAAAAAAAAAAAAAAGGATCTGGCACAGTCACACTTTTTAGTTCCTTGAGTAATCAACTCTTCCTCTTTTTTTTCCCTCTTAAAAATTACAGCAGTCTTTAGCTTTACTGACATTTAAGTCCCCAAAGTAAATTTGTAGTGGGTGTTATAATGACACACACAAAAAAGATTTTAATTTCCAAAACCTATTAAAAGGCTGTCTTTAAAAAAAGAAAAATGATTTGAAGTTCAAGTGAAAGACATTATCTGAATAACTCTAATCCCCAGGAAAATGCATGGCACCTGCCAGACACTGTAAAGGTTTTATAAATATTGTCTTCTGCAAAGTTGACTGCAAACATCATAAGGCCTTTGGTAAATATATCTACCAGGCTTTTTTGTTTGATCAGTAATATTGAACATTCTGCCATTATGATTATAAAGTAGAGAATATTATTTCAGATTTTTTTTTTAAATATTTGAATTGTGGCCTCTCTCTTTTTCCTTGGGATCAAGTTTAAAATCACAGACAGGGTAAAGTGTTTAAAAAAAAAGCCTTCCTTAGCAATACAAAGTTGGCAAAACCACCTATTTAGAAGCAATTTATGAGTAAACATACAGAAACACTGAGGCTGGAAAAGAATAATTCGACTTCCTGATCCACCATATAAGAATGAGAAGGCCAAATTCTGCACTGCAGAAAAATAATGTGGTTGCTTATATTGCATAATACAAAATATTCATCTCCTTGGCAGAGGCAAAATAAAACATTTTATTTGTCTTCAACTATCTACTGATAATTGTGTCAAATTAATTTTACCTGATGATTGCTTCAAGTATAATGTTGATAGTGTTTACTTTTTTGTTAAAGAATGCCAAAATAAAAAAAGTATTTAAAAACCCAGCAAACCAGGACAAACTTCAAAAAAGCATAGTGGAGTTTCCATTAATTATATTAATATATATGCGATGGTGCTTTATAGAAACATCGTCAATAGGACAATACTCCTACATTTATATCATATTGCCTCCCTCCTGTTATAGTATTACAGTCAGAGAAGTGAACTATTTAAAACACTGGACAATGTCAAAAACTATATTGTCTTCTTTTTCTTCCATTTCTATTTATTTCCCCTTTACTTTACTTTGAACTCCCTAGCATTAAGACTGCCAGAAAACATTTCATAGAATCATAGAACTCCAGATTGGAAGGGATCTCAAGGATTATCTCGTCCAACCTTTCTTTGCAAAAGCACCATCTAGATAACATGAATTAACAAAAAAAAATGTCCAGCGTTGGGGAGTCCATCACTTCCCTGGAAGATTTTCCCAATGGCTGATTACTCTCATTGTGAAAAATGTTCCTCCTGTGCTCAATCAGAATCTCTCCAGGAGTAGTTTGTACCCACTATCCCTCATCTTTTCCATGTGACTCCCTTAGCCACCCTTTAAGTACTGGAACATGGTAATAAGTCTTCTTCCTCAAGGCTGAACAAATCCCATTATCTCAGTCTTTCCTCATATGGCAGCTTCCCATTCCTTTGATAATCTTTATGGCCCATCTCTGGACCATCTTCAGCCTGTCCATATCTTTTATGTATAGTAGGGACCAAAACTAAACACAATATTCCAGGTGTTGCCTGACAATTGCTGAGTAGAGTGGGATAATGACTTCTTTATCTCTGCTGGTGATGCCCTTGTTGATGCAGCCCAGCATCCTGTTGCCTTTCTTTGCTGCTGCAGCACACTGTTCACTCATGTTGAGCTACTTGTCCCCCAGGACATCCAGTTCCCTTTCCACAGAGCTCCTCTCCAGCCAAGTAGATCCTAGCCTGTGCTGCACTCCTGGATTATGTTTTCCCAGATGCAAGACCTTACACTTGTCCTTGTACTTCATAAGGTTCTTGTTAGCCTACTCTTCCAGCCTATATAGCTAGAAACATTACAAATATTTAAAAAAAAAAAAAGGGGGAAAAAAAGCTAATGATCTTTGCTGCAGATAAAACTTACTTTTTACTGCTGGCCTTAGAACCAGACAAGACATAACTTCCCTATCCCAGACACAGCATAGCAAGCTATCTGAGGGTAGCTCATTCACCTCTCATTTACTGAATTCAGGTAGGAATCATATACAAGAGGAGAAAAATACTTTGTCATTGTTTATTGTTACCTTTGTTGTCACACAGAAAAGATGAAAATGGTATTTACCTTAAATGGCAATAATTTAATTTTGTTAAGTTACTTCAGAAACATAAGGGGGGTAAGCTTTTGAATTGACCAACAATTACAAAATATTCACTATCTACAAATTTGAAACCTGAAGCCATTTAAAACAACACAAGATAATTTTAAAATTAAAAATGTACCTGTTTCCAGACATTATTGATTAGAAATTTTTCAGTTACACATTCTCTGTTAATCAAGTTTTCATGTAGTTTTGTATTAATCTGACTGCTAAAACAAATATTAAAAGTGGATGTTGAACATTTGTCATCTGATAGGACAGAGAAGGATCATTTAAAAATGGAACTTCTGTTCCCCCATTTTTATTTCTCCAGAAAAACACATGGTTTGATTTTTGAAAAAAAAGTTCTCCCAGGAGGGGATTGGACCAGATGATCGTTAGAGATCTCTTCCAATCCTTAACATTCTGTGATTCTGTGATATTCTAAAGCTGTTCTTTTTTTTAAAGCATAAGTTTAAAGCCTTTTAAAAGAATTTAATTTAAAACAATTTTATTTTATTGAGGTGCTTTGCATTTAAGTGCAGTCCAAGATTAATCTGATGAACTACAAATTTGCAAAAATTGTTATATGACTTTTGTTAACATAATGTTAACTCTGTAACCTGAACTTTGTGTGAAAACATATTTATTCTAATGACACTTAGCATGACATAGTAACCTTAAATTAGTGAACCTATTTTTATGTGCCAGTAACAGTAAGTGGGATGGTAAGGGACATGGTTTAGTCATGGACTTGGCAGTGTTAGGTTAGACTTTGGACTTGATGATTTTAAGGGTCTTTTTCAACTTAAATTATTCTATGATTCTATGAATACCACAGTAGAACATATCAAGAATGGAAAAAAGGTATAAGGCATAAGATGCCTTTTGAATCAAAATACTGGTTTGAGGAAATAACACATTTTCCTGGTCACTACTCCTTTTTCCTCCTAGTTTGCCTGAAATGTCTTGCTAGTATTTTTTGCAACAGTATGAAGCAAACCGAGTCTTCTATATGAAAATATCTTCATTTGGGAAAAGATCAGTTATCCTTCTAACACATGAATATTTGGTTCAGACTTTGCTTATGAATGATCTCATATTTGCAACATAACGATTTTAAGGAAAGAAAACTATATTTTTGCCTTCTTGTCTTGCTTTCTCCCATTAAAACTTTACCTCTGCCCATCTAGTGAAAATATCTTGAAGTATTATAGGATACAACTGTGAATAGTAAAAAATAGCTTCAGAGCAAAAGCATATTTGTGAATTGAGTACAATACCAGCTACTGGTACTAGGCCTGAAAGCAGCATAGGTCCAAACCTGAAGGGTTTATGCCAAATGTCTCATTGCTCTGCAAATGTGACTGGAAGCATAGTATATTCTCACAAAACACACCAAAGGAAGGAAAAAAATGAAACTCATTAATTCAGGTAATAAAGATTTATGTTCAAGCAGTGAGGTGATGAAAATTAATACTACTCTGCTGGGGGGAATGGAACTGTAGCAAACGAAATGAACTGAAGATATTCTTCATGTGATTTCAGTGGCTGTTATGTATTGTGGGAAAAATTAAAGATTCTCCCAGGAGCCAGGCACAGATGATCTGTTCCCAGTATTGTTCCTACCTTCAACCCAATGCATCTATTTTTGTATACAGTTGCAACAGATGCACTTGATCCCCCTTAACCAAACTCACAGTAGTATGGTACAGACTCCAAAGGAGATAAAGGCCTGAGCAGTAACCAGGCCAAGAGTTTCTCTAGAAACCCTACAAAGTAGCAAAGTGATCCAGTGAGCAATGATGCGTATGAGCTTGAAACACTGATCATGTGATTAATGCATAAATAGCAGGTGGCTGCTTGAAGTGCTGGAGCCTGGGTTGTGAACCCTGAGTGGAACTGACCTAAGGATGAATCACAACTCAGCAACATGTTTGGTTCCTCAAGTGGTTTCACACCCCAGAGAATAGAGCCTGACCCACCTGTGTGAGGCCCCACCTTCCCCCAGGTGGTTGTGGTTGGGGTGATGGACGGGGCTAGAGATATGTTAACCAGGAACTGAATCAGTTTGAGAGAAGAAACAGAAGAGAGAAGTGGCAACAAGGACCAGCAACAGAAGAAGCAGGAGAAAACAGGAAGTTGATCAGTTTGAAGGAAGTTCCTGTGCAAGAGAGTTCCTGTTGGGGCCAGTCGAAGAAGCTTCCTGTTGGGGGCAGCTTGCTGGTGTGTTCCCCCTTGACTGATTCAAGATGGAGAAGGGCAAACAGATGAAGGATAGAAGATGAGGATGTGCTGGGGGGATGTTATTGAGTTTGGTGTTGGCTTGGGGAAGAGAGCAGCACACTCCTCCAAGATTCATTTATCAAGGAACAAAGAATGTTATGGGTACAAGGAATCTCATGCAGACCTTTCCCATTTCATGCAATTTTACTACAGGTCAACCACTTTATCCCATAAATATGACAGCCAAAGTAAGCCTCCTTTGAGCTCTCCCTGCTAGATAGTGTAACTGCATGGTCATGATCTCTCCTTGAGCAGAGACGGCTCTCAAGATTGCTACTTAAAGACAGATCACTGGATGATCCAAATTTAAGTTCTGCCTGAATGGCAACTGCGGTGCACACCAGGCAACTCTTGAGCAGAGATGCCTCTCAAGATTTAAGATTTCTTACAAGAATCTAAGAGATCCTTCCTTATCCAAGGGTCTGAGACCTCTTATTCACAATAGATTCTTGATAAATGATTGATAGCATGCTGAATTAATACTAATTAAATGCTAATTAAATCCATGTGTCTAAATCCTTTGGACATAAACTGTTGACCAAGTCTGGGACTAAGTCTGTATCCAGCTGAAACTAGACTCTTCTCTGAGAAGTTTAGAAAGCAAAGGGGTGCATTCTGAACCTCATGATCCAATGGGAGATTTTCCTTACCCTTTGTATCCTTCTGTTAGACATAGACCATTGACCAAGTCTGGGACTAAGATTGGATCTAGTGACACCTAAGCTCCATCAGCAGTTTAGAAATCATGAGGGTCTACTCTGAATCTCGTGACTCAATGGGAGGGTCTTTCTTACACTTTTGCATCTTCATTTTCTGTGAGAATCATTCTAGCTCAATTCTAACGTGATTCTCCTTTTTATGTTTCTGCCATGTAGTAAGTAATAGAGTGAACTTCGACTTTGAGCTTTGTTAAGTCACACTTTTGCGGTGATTTTTTAAGTGATCTAAATCACCATCTGAAACAGCAGTGAAACAGGATTAATTTTCCTGGCTAGAGCACTTGTTTCTTTAGGGACTGGGGTTAGTCTTCAGTCTAAAACCCAAGTTCTAAATTCACAAAAACAAATGCAAAATTTCAAATGTGTTCATGTTCTCTTTTACAACTGCAGGATTATAGTAATTTTATTTTTTCCACTCAAACACACTTTGTGGTATCTTTAACAAATAGAAGTAAGGACTAAAAGCTCGAATTGTAATGTAACACCATATCACTTCAAAATCAATATTACTTACGTTGCACTAATTTTGCTGTTGCAAAACAACATGACAACTACTTGATTCAGCAAAGACTTGACTTAGCAAAGACTTTGCTGCTAGTCATTCCCTTGATACCAAGCAGTTAGCAGATACTGTTCATTTCTGCTCAAGCTATGTCATTGAGTCACTGACATTTGAACCTGCTGTTATTCACACAAAGCAAAACAATACAAAATGTGGACATGAAAAATGTTTCTGTTTTAAAGATCAACAAGTATACTATGTGAGAGAACCATAAATTTTGTATTAGCCTTGTCATTTTTTTTACAATGAAAAGCAACTTTCCAAACACTAAAGAGAAGATAGACATTTCAGACAAAGAGAAAGGAAAAATTCCAGTGACTAATAGGTAGTTAAGCACATAAAAATAGTTTTACCTATGATCTTTACATATGGAAGATGTACATCAATGAAAAGGACTGATAACTGTACTTTATCACTTTGTTTTTTGGTTTTGTAAGAATGTCTCATCTTCCTTCTTTTCTAGAGGAAAGTTACCTGAAACAACCAAATCACCTATGTTCCTCTATTCATAAAATTCTAGGAGATTGTGAGAAGCATAGCTGCTTAAATAGTTGACACTAATTTACTAAAACTGTTAATGTTTAAACTCAGTGTACTCAAAACACTGTTACTTAAGCAATGCTCCTACTGAAATCAAGGTCAATTCCGAATAAACAGTGTAGGATTTGGAAAATAGGACTCAGTGGGAGTGGCTTACTATTTTTAAAATTAATGGATAACAGTTTCATTTCATTGAAACTCAAGATAGAGTACCCAGTTACTGTTATGCAAAAATATCAAGGACAAGGAAATTTTTAACTTACTCTTCTTGGAGGCACATCCTGTTGTGTCTCAGGATAGAGATCTAAAAAAAATAAAAAGTATTTGATATTACTGCTAGTAATGTTCATTGTCAAATGCTATGTTTTTATGCATATACATATTTATATTTGTTTATAAGAATAGTTAGAAAGGATTGTGACTTACAAACATTGCAATACCTGACACATACATGAAAAGATCAATTAGCAATAAAAATGAGAATGCACTTCTACAGTCCTTTTTTCCTCCCTTTAAATGTATCTGATGTTTCTTAGATTTCTTACAAGACTTTTTATGAATTTCAAATCATATCAGAAAACATTTTTAATTGACATTTTCATAATTGAATGTTTAAATTACAACATAAGTGAAAGCCTAGAATCATGCAGAATTCAATATTTATATTATGGGTTACCATTTCTAAATATATATTTTTGTAATTTTTGAAACATTTTTTCAGGTTTGAATCAGTTTACAGATTTTAATGAAATGTAAAGATAACACAAATAGAAATTCTATAATGTAAAATACTTAAATGCATTGTTTACAAGGCTGCATAAAACATTCTATTAAGTATTACAAATTGTCTCAGGGGTTTTTTAAATTTATTTTTGGAAAAGTAGGACTCAGGTAATAAACTAGGGTATGCTAAAAACATTAACTTCAGTGTTCACTTTTAAACTTTGAAAGGTTAAAGTTGTAATTAGCAGTGACCTTAATGTAAATTATTACTTCACTCCTTTTTAACCTAATGGAATCATTTAGACACTCTAAAAACCTTCTACAACTCACTTTTAAGAGCTGTGACTGATCTTGTCACTTGCAAGATTTGCTGAAATGTTTCAGGCAGGGTTTACTGATCAATATCTGTATGGTGGCCATGAGAAAGACTACATCATATTCTGCAAGAATTCTTTAACTGAGTTTAAGAGAAGGGGCGTATCTTTGAAGTGAAACTGATCTCTTTAGATTCAATAACCCATACATTCTTTTAAGTTAAGGATCTCTAAGGATCAGTGAAAATATATAGGGCTACTTCAAAGTGTATATTTCATAGTACCTAAAAAAAAAATTACAAGAAGGCAAAAGTTTCTTTCACATGGCAAATAGCTAACTTCTAAATGTCATTCTCAGGTTACTAAATATGCAATAGAGCACCAAGCACTTACTCTTGAACCCAGGCAAACCAGTCAAATTCTGGGGTGACACCTCACCGAGGGAATGTCTATATGGCATATAAGTGACATGTTTCCTCATGAAACCATGACTCACTTCTGCCACCCATCCTAGTTGTTGTGGTTTAAGGTT